>JAPMOR010031545.1:1163518-1188013 GCA_026543865.1 Argiope aurantia | reverse complement strand
GGGAGAATTTTGTGATTCTGTTGTTGACTACTGTATTAACAATCCATGCCAAAACGGAGGAACCTGTGACATGATAATAGAACCAGAATCAGCTGTTTATCATTGCTATTGTCCAAGTGGTTTCACTGGAGATAATTGTCAGCTGAATGTCAATGAATGCGAAAATGATCCTTGTGACCATGGGCTATGTGTGGATCTAATTGGTCATTATAGATGTGACTGCTATCCAGGTAAATTTTTGAGTGAAATAATTTTTTTTTTCTGGAGGAGGCAAATGTAGCTGCGTTAATTAATTTAAAAATCAAACTAATAATAAAAGTTAATTTGGAGCATAAAAATTGAGACAGTGACATGATGCTAAATCTTTCTTTGGGAAAAGAGAGATTTCCCGGATCATTAATATATTGTTCTCAATATACAGGAAACCTCAGGAAAATTCCATTTCTCATCTCACCACACTATGAAAAATTAGCAACTGCTTTGTAATTCAGTGGCATTAATGATTAAGCTATTTAATGTGGCAAAGATAGTGACTTCAATTATTTGGACTTTTAAATATTATACTTCATGCTGTATTGCGATTGGGTTTCAAATTATAGAAACAAACTTCTTCGCACATTTGAATTTCCGATTTTTTTTTTACTGTGGTTTAGATTATTTTAATCCTAGAAAATCTGCATCATTCTTTCTGCCTCCTTTTCCTAACGAATTGCCAAATTGCAACAATATGGCAATACATATGTGGATTTTAAATTTCATAACATGCAGATCATAACAATAGTATTGTATAGTTTTAATGTGAGCTTCAATAAATAGAAAAATTTTTTAAGGAAGTTTAAATATGCATAAGATGGGAAAACATAATTTTCTTTCAGATATTTTCTTTTGTATTTATGTAATTTCTAATGATTTTTCTTTTTCCTGTAAGAAACAGAAAAGTAGTATGTTATAGAAAATTAATTTATTAGAATTCATATTTAATTGTTGTAAAATAATGTTTTATCTAATAGCCAAATTTCTCATTTGATTAAAATATCAGAGAACTTTTCAAAGTCTGAAGCTGAAAAGTAAGTTTGATAATTGCTGTGTAATTATAAAATCAGCTTTTGGAGACATGTCACTCAGATTTACACTTTTAGTGAATATGTTATTTTCAAAATGAAAAGTGATATTGTTATGTATCATTCTTAAATTGAGATAAAGTAGGATGTATGATTTACCCATTGAAAAGGTTTTCATTTAATTTCATTCACAATGCAAATGCATATTTACTAAATAGCTTACAAATGGCTCATCGTATCATACTCATTTCAAAATATCAACAGAAAGATTTACTTTTTTCTTAATTAAAGTTAATTTGAACAACAGAAAGAAGAACAAATAAACAAAAAAAATAGTTTCAAGGAAGGGTGAGGCATTACATCACTATTATTTGCAGATTTGCTTTTGTATGTATAAAAATGTAATTCATTATTAACATTGTTTCTTAGGTTACAAAGGAGACTTCTGTTCTGATCAAATTCGTAGTTGTAATGATGTTGAAAATGTTTGCTACAATGGAACTTGCAAAGATGCTCCAGGGGGCTATAAATGTGATTGTGAAGAAAATTTCCTCGGCACGCATTGTAGCATTTTGAATGAATGTCATCCATCCAAATGCAACAACCAGGGAGACTGTGAGCCTATGTATGATGAGAATGAACTTTCATTCATCCATACCTGTAAATGTAATGAAGGCTTCACTAGTCATGATTGCTCTAAAGAGGTTTGTAATCTTTAGTTCTCAAAATTTTCCATATCTACATATATTCTTATTTGTGCTAAATTTTGGTGCACTAAGTTATTGATTTTATATTTGTAATGATATCTCTTAATTTTCTATTGTTTTATCTTAAATTACCCAATATTGCTTTATTCTGAAATTTTCTGTTATTTTCTGATTTTAATCCCATATTTTTTAAGGCAGAGATAAAAATCTCTAATGCTTACAATATTTGTTCCAAAGATACCCAAGATTTTCTTTCCATATCAAGGAAATTCCTATTAGCATCTTTTAGTAATAAGAAGGAGGAGGAAAAGTCCTCACACATTCCTCTCATGTCATGATGTCAACAGATGTATTCCACTTTTATCTCCTTGTATAAATCATGTCCTCCTGTAAAAAAATAAATTAAAGTTAATTCCAATTTTTTTCCCCCTTGAACTAATATCTGCAAAAATATCGTTACTTATATATAATATATGATTTAATGACAAAAAATATGTGAATTTAAGCACCTAATTTTAAAAAGGAACACTGATAAATATTTCCTTTCCTTGATTGTTTAAAAAAAAAACTTGGGGAAATTGTAAAAACACATATAGGTTTAAAACTTTTTATAAGATCACTTCAACAATGTTTATTAAAAATTTTACATTCTAATGTTTTCATAATAAAAAATCAGAAACTTTATTGTGTTGGATAGAGACTATATAATTCATATGGTATTCACATAAGAATAATGCAGTGACTTCTAGAACATTCAAACATTTATATTAATTGGAGAAAATATTTGAATCTTAACCAAAGATAATGTATAGAACACTATATAAATGGTTCATTTTTATTTCTTTAATTGAAGTAGTTCTAGGAAATAATCTAACCTTTATTTTTGTTAAGATTTCTTTGTAAGTCTCATGGCAAACAGGATACCAAGTAAGAAGGCAAAAAGCGGGAAAGAAAGTACATGAGAAAGTATTCCGATTTTATAAAATATTGTAAGGAAATTGCAACATTTTGGGGGAAATATTTGGAGGGGAGGAAATATAGGCTGGTGAACTTGAAATTAAAATTACAGTGAAGCTGTACTTCAAGTGTTTAAGAAATTGTTTTTAGAACATAGAATAATTAGAAATTATTGCATAAATATATTTAATTTTGTTTATTAAACCAATTAACATGTCCATCCTTTATGGATAAGAGATAATTTTGTAAATATTCATCACCAGCACATATTATGCATATCTCTATCTTTCACATTATATATGAATGAGGATTATAAGAAAGATAATGAATATATGATGCCTATATCCTATCTCAAAAGACTACGATAGTATTGCATGTTTTCTATAACATTTTTATTGCTTTTGCAGCTTGTTCGAGGTGGAGATGACAATCTCATTTTAATCATCCTTATCCCAGTCATGTCCTTGTTCATCCTATGCCTATTAATTGGCTCCATTATATTCCTGAGGATAGCTAAGAAGAAACGAGCCACAAGAGGAACTTACAGTCCTAGCCGGCAAGAAATGTTTGGGTCCCGTGTTGAAATGAATCATGTTATGAAACCACCACCTGAAGAAAGACTCATCTAAAAAACTAGCAATGTGTTTCGCCCATAATAATCTTTTCAAAGAACTGTTCACATAGATGTAAAAGATAAGGCTTTAAAAATTTATTTTTGACTCAGGTTGTACAAACTTTCTAAATATTTCAGTTTTAGGCATAGATGTAAATATTTTTAATTTGACAAAAAAAATCTATGCATGAATTTATCTTTTTTAAAAATAATCTTAAGAAATTTGAGAAGTAATGTTGAAGGCATCATTTTTAAATAATTTAGTATTTAGTTAATTGGAATCATGCATTGCATTTTCACATATTTTCCTGTATATAGTAACTTCATGTGTATTTATTTTATCATAAGTGGTATCTTAATTCAGTTGCAGAAACAAAATGGGTGTCTGAGTTATTTTTTTATGTGAGGTACTGTGCTGAAAGGTTGAAATAAGTATGAGTTATTTTTTTAATGTATAGATAATTCCACTTTTAGGATGCCATGTAAAATGTTTAAACAGTTGGGAGGTTTTAAGTAGTTTTAACTCATTCTAAAACAACTGAAAGACATATTATTAACTTTAATAATAATTAAGTTGCATAAAATAAAATAGACTGCCATATTATAAATTTTTAGAGTGTTTTCTCTTTTATAAAAAAATTTATTACTGAGCCATGTAATCTTTATATTGCTTTCCAATGTATTAAATAAAATTTAAATTGATTTTTTTTTTGTGCATTGTAAACAATACTTTTTTAATGAACTTTTTAATTCTTAAGAATATGAATCTTTTTTTAATACTCAGTTTTGTTGAATTTTATTTAACTCATTTATGCATTTTATCTTATCAGAAGGCTCTTGTAAAATGCAGAATATTTTTTTAATTTTTAATTATATATAATATTAAACGGTTTTTAAAACTTTATAAAATTTGAAAAAGCTGCATTTAAAAAATATCATTAAAATACAATGAAATGAAAAAAAAATTCTTATATGGATTGTGATTCCATGTTTTATATAAAAATAATAATTAAAGATTGCCAAGGGCATTGTGTGTAAATATATTATTACATGTTTTCCAGTCTATATAAGCACTCACACATTCCTTTGAGTATTTAACTCTCTGCAACGTGAATTGTAATTTAAGTTGGGGGATAATCATTCTCTCTTTATATTTCTCAAATAATACTCAAAAGATATTTGCATGAAATGTGAAATATTCTCTGCCAACTTATGTATCAAACATTCCGTCCTTTGAATGTGATTATTTTTAAAGTATTTCAAGTATATTCAATAACATGAAGTATTATTTTTATAAATATATTCAAATATGTATCACTAATGAGAAATGTTAACACTTCTTTTATGAGGAAAGTCAGTATAAGACTGCTTTTAGTGAAAAATGTTTTAAATTCGAATGGAAAAACTTCAATGTTTTTCTAGCTTTGCTAATTGATATTTTATAAATACATGTATGAATATTTTCTCATAAAATAAATGTATACATGTTTTGTGAAAGTTTTTGCACTATTAAGCTTTTTTGTATAGAACTTTTTTTGGTAAACTATTGCAATCTTATTTTTGGTAAATATGTTACAATATATGTTTTGTAATGTAAGAAAAAAAGTATCATAAAAGGGCATCAAACTTCTAAAAAGAATCTATATTGTTTTTGCTTCTGAAGCTACTACTTCTACAATAAAAATATTTTTTTGGTTGTACAATTCTTAATTTATGATGCTGAATTAAGAAACTCTATAAAAGGCACTTTTGCACTTTTAAATGTAAGTATTTATTATTGTATGTTGTGTGTTTGGACACTTTTGTAATGAATTATTTGTAAAAATATTAACACATTGATTGTGATAATCAGTTTCCGTCCCTTGTACATTCCATGTTGAAAAGTCTGTTGACATGTCTGTCCTATTTGATCTGTATAGTTTATTGATTAAATGAATAAAATTTTATATTGAACATGTAAAATATCTTATTTATTGTAGTTACTTATAAATTATAGTATAATAGTTGATTGAATTCTTCTTTAATTTCTATCAAGATCACATAATGACTCTGATAAAGCTATTTAAATTTGCAGTTGGTCAGTAATCAACATTCATTGCTGTAACAAACATTTATGTTATTGGGACAGATGCCCTAACCTCAAATTTAACACAAAGTGAGATGTTTGCAGATTTTATTTCGAGTACTACCACACATGTTCCTAAACTTACAACTGCCATTTATGTGTTGTAGATCAGTGAAAAATGTATGCTTGTGTTTTTGTTGCACTTGTTATAGCCAAGAAAATGAGTTAAAAACTGCACTCATTTTCCACCATATTGGAAACCTATGAACAACTCGTAAACTCTTTTTGCAGATTATCAAATTTACATAAGTCTCACCACAACTCTCCCCACTATACAAATTTTTCCAGAATATAGATTATTCAGAGATTTACTGTACTGAAGTCATAGGAGCTACAAATTTTGTAATTTTAAGTGGAGGCATGGCAAGGTTCAAAATCAATATTTGCCAAGTGCTTTTCTTCTGCTTCTTTTATTCTTTAGGATGGCAATACAAGTCTTGATACTCTTTGATTGCACCTTGTAATGTAATCAAATCCTTCAATCTTATAGCAGCTGTTTTATTATTGAGCTGTTCAAACATTTAAAATATGATATAAAAGAAAATATTGGCACATCCTAATATGCAATTGATGAATTTTGAAGAAAAAAAAATTACTGAAATGTTACAATGTACATAAGAGCTTCTATATCTCTTTGTGATTTTTTTTCACATTATCAATATTTATATACATCTTGAAAAGTAAAACTAGCCAATAATTTAAGTAAAGAAATTTAATTTAGTGTAACATTTTTGTAACTTCTAAGTGGCTTCTAATTTATTTTCATTTTGCTAGGAAGGCTGTTCTACATATTCCACTGGAATAAGGGTTCACCTCATTCATTATTAAGTGGTCACCCCTTAATAATGAATTCTATTTTTAATACTTTTCATCCCATTTTTGATGGGTATGAGTTTAGTCATACAAACATCCTGTTTCCTATTCCAAGTTATTTTTTTGACAGACATCATGATTTGGAAATGTAGTTAAATGATGTAGTAGTTAGATGACATCTAGGATAACATCTCCACACCAGCAAAAGGACGTTTGACCCAGACGGATTTAGAAAGCACCAGACCACTTATGCGGTGATTCTTCAGTGGAACTCTGGCCTCCAACTTGGAAACCTCCGAAGCTGAGATTTCATCATCATGATCCTCACTGAGTATGAAAACAATAGGTTCCAAATAAAACAAACTTATTGCTTGGAATTATTTACTTCAGTGGTTTTTTAACTAAAGGTTGAAATCCAAAAATACAAAAAAA
Source organism: Argiope aurantia (assembly GCA_026543865.1). Taxonomy (NCBI): domain Eukaryota; kingdom Metazoa; phylum Arthropoda; class Arachnida; order Araneae; family Araneidae; genus Argiope; species Argiope aurantia. Next base: position 1,181,305 of record JAPMOR010031545.1, on the reverse strand, counting down.
AAATAGATTTATACCTGAAGAAAAATTACTTTCTTGGGTATAAAAACTTGTTATCAGATGTTATCTTTCTTTATGTATTTACAAAACCAAATCACTATTGGGAAAGAACGTTTACTTCTTATCAATAGATCACAACTATTGAATAAACATACACAAATCTTCAATACAAATAATGATTTTTACTGGGGAATAAGTAGCTTCATCTTTGTAGCTAATTATAAAATATACATTTGTCCTTTTTCTGCAAATGGGACACATTACAATGAGTTTCAAATTTTAAAATTACAGTGAGACACCATGCTGCTTTAGTAGTCGATTAAAAGGTTTTAAAGTCTTGATATTATTAACAGTATCAGAACATTTATTTCTGAATGTTATTTTCATTCATTACTTATTACTAACAATATTAAGTTCAGATTTTTTCTCCGCTTATTATTTTAATTTCATATCCAATTTAAATTGAATCGAGTCAATTGAAGTACATCATGATAAAAGAAAATCATTACATTTCCAAGAATAGTGGCAACTTTTTTTATGTGCTTTTATTTAACTTGATTCAAGCTTGTAAACATGGAATTTTATAACATTTATCACTTTCTTTTTAAGATATTTGAGTTCTAAAAATTTATGAAGTTATAGGTTCAAAGTTTAAATTTCAGATTAAATTAATAATTAATTAATTGATAAAATAAAATTAATATTTTGTAGAGATGGCACCATATAATAGAGAATTAAGAAAAATAAATGTATTCTTATAATAATGTTTTGTGAAATATATCAGATTAAAATGTAAAAACTAATATTTTTTATGAAAGGTATAAAAGTTAAAACAAAATCATAAAAGTGGATAGTGCTGAAAGCAATACTGTATGTCACAATGAATTTCTTAAGAAAGAAGATATTTAAGAATTAATTAAAAATTTAAAAGCATGATAAATATGATTAAGATACCAATTTACTGAGAATATATTTTTATAAGTGCATCAAGTTTTTGCAGTTTTTTTTTTTGTTCATATTTTTTTATTAAAAAAATATTACTATTTTTTCTAATATTAATAAAGAGCACTTTCAAAATTTTAATTTTACTATACTGTTTTATTTAAGTTTGATTCAAATCTTTTTTTTTTTTCAGTAGTTTACACAATTAATTGAAACGAAAATTGCACAAGATTATTTCATGCCCCAGCTATTAAGATAAAATAACTCCTCTTTATTCATTTCTCTCTCGTTTTTAAATGTTCTTTGTTGTTGTTATTGTAAATAGTAAGACGTAAAAATACAATTTTTGTTTTTGCTGGTTTCATTTTTATCTTCTGAGCGAAATTCCATTGCTGAAATTCAGCATTCAGGAATTCAAGCTGAATCTCACATGCAGCAGAAAAAAATTGTTTTGGAGTGGGACTATTTATTAGAACTATTTCTGTTTCTTTTTTTCCACCCTCATAAATAATCCATCACTCATAATTTTCTGAAAAATCAACTTGTTGTCGCCAACTTTTAAGTTTGAGTATAATGGTTGAAATAAATAAGTGTGAGGATTATTTTCCCTTTCTTTCTTTCCCCCTCCCATTCGACGTTATTATATTCTTAAGGCCGGATTTAACATTCTAAGGATCCCAAGGCAATACAGCTCTTGGGCCCTTTCCTCTACCAAGCTTTTCAAAGCAATTTTATCTTTATTGTAATATTAAAACAACTTCATTCTAATATTAAATATTTATATAAGAAATTTTAAGTAGAAAATTTGATACACTGAAATAATAAAACGCTTAATAGTTAATTACTTTCTGAAAAATAAATTTTAGTATATCGCGTATTTAAAAAAAAAAGTACAAGTAATATTTAAAAATAATTTCAAACAAAATATTTTTTAAAAAAAAATATGACTTTTTTTAACACAGTCGAAATAATATTTAATGAAAGGAACGGACTTTTTTTTTTTTTCAAAAAATATAAAACATCACATTTGTTTGGAATTATAAAATACCATAACATAAAATTTGCGAATGATTATTAACTAAGAATGTTGCTAGAATAAGATTCTAAAACTAATTTAACAACACTTGTTTTTATTTGGAATAATTAGATTGCATTGCGCTCGTCATTAAATGGAAGTACAAAATTAAATAATTTAAAACATTTCGAAAAAATCCCAAAGGATCGGTGCCCCCTCAAATTGTTGTTTTCCTAGGTATCTTCTTTGTCTGTTCAAATATACTTGAACATACAATTCACACACTAAAGTGGTTTTTTTTCCACAGGTGTTAGAGGTGCTCGCCCCGTACACCGGGACCCTGGAAGGGGCTCAAAATTTATTCAAAATATATTGGGGTATTAAATCAAGATCGAAATTAAGACTTTGGATAAGAGGAGGGTTCTCAAGACAATTCTGCGCCTGTTGTTTAGTCTTGCCGTTGAAAAATTTAAAGTTCAAATTCGCGTGTTCAACTTGTTGAATTATTGACTATCGCATTTGCATGCGCATGAACAGACTGGCAATCAGTTAAGACAGTCAATCTTTTTATGAATATTTTTCTACCCAATTAGTAAAGTTTTAGGATTCACCATGTTCAAATGAGCACTGACGTATAAGCAGGCATCCCATTGCAAATTTGTCCAAAATCTAAAACAAAATTTAAAATTTTGCATAATTATTTATTTTTGTCAGGAAGTAGGGTATATATAGTAGCACACTTTCACTCTACTTGACACAATTTCATCTTATTCTGAAGTATATAACAAATCAGTAAGTCATTTTTTTTAATATTTACCAAAGGAAGTGTATGTTTGTAAATGAATATGTGACTTTCTGAGTGAATGAATGTGTATATATATCTATATATTATATGTCTATAATGTGTATATATGTGAGTGTATATCTGTGTGAATGAGTGAATGTGTGTGGGCACTCGACCATCAAACCTAGAACTACGAAATTCAACCTAGATACACTTTAGAAGGCTAAAGTATATCTTCGCTGCATATAAAGGGGACTTTTTTTAAAAAATATTATTTATAATATTATTTATAAATATTATTATAAAATATTATTTTTAAATTTTTGTAGTTTTTCTAAAGTAAATACCAAAAATATTCTTATACAAATTTGATTTTTGCGTTATCTTAAAATTAAAACAATTATATTTTTAAATGTACGAATTTAATTAGAATGGGTTTCTTTCCTGAATGTCGACATTTTTTTAATATCATTCTTCTGATGCATTTCATTATTGCAAACGAATATAAACCGTCTTCATTGTTCTGTTAAACATTTAATCGCGCGATTTTCTTCCATTGTTGAAAGTTGAGGAAAATAAATTGTTCTATTTATCTGAACCATTTGATTGAGGAATAAGAAAGTGAAATTTAAATTACACTAAAGATAATCTGCAATTGGAAATAGATTATCTGAAATTAAAGTATTAAATGACACTATAATGTCATATTACACGATTTCATCAGAAAAACTTCTCCTTTGTTAAAAGAATCATGCACATCGAGCTATGCGTAACAGATTTAATTTAAACACAAACCAATATTCCCGATAAAGCAGCTAGTAGCTAAAAGCGATAGCAAAATAGTCATATAACTTCTTTTTAGTTTGTTTAATTTTATTGATAGTTCATTTTTATCTATTAGAATTATTTTGTTATGCATTATATATAAATCATCAATTTTTGATTGTTCCACGATTATCTTACAGGAAGGTAACGGATTTAAAAACCGTTTACGAAAAATAATCCCTGTCAGGGGTGGGCAGACTTTTCCAGAGTACGGACTACTTCTAATTATTTTAAGGAGTTGCTGTCCACCCAGTGGCGTAGGTGTAAAAAAAAAACGATCCGCAATATTTATTACAATTTATAATAAATTTGAAATATGTACTTACATAATTACAAACATAATAATAATAGCCACAAATATTATAATATCAAAGGATGCATTTTATATCAAACAATTTAAAATACATTAGAAAACAAGTAATATATATAAAAAAAATGTTGTCAATTCCTACTTCTTTTCTTATATTATTTATTATATCTTATATTATTTATGATCGGATGTCGTGTCAGTAATCTCAGAGTTTGGCGACAAACTTGGAGACCATTTGGCGACAAGGCGACGTATCTGGTGACCAAGTAGAAACTATTGGACAAATTTAATTAATTAATTAATATTTGAAAAAAACTGTATTAGCATCAAGTGTCATCCACTAAAAGTTTAAAAGAAATGCATTGAAAATTTGAACAATATATATATATATATATATATATATATATAACCAATCAAGGTAAGAAATATTAAATATTTTGAAAACGAAACTAAAACGAAACGAAATAGTTTCGGAATTGCAACTAGAAATTATTTCTTATTCAAACTAAAACCAAAAATGGAACAGGAAGAACATCATAGTATTTAGCGAGCGCAAATGCAGCCACATCTAAAACACAGATGAATTGAGACAAAAGCAATAAAAATCAAGTTAATAGGAAATTCAAATTAAACCAAATAAAAAAAGAATCCGGCCTGAAGACTTTTTCAAGACTCACCCTCAGGCAGGGATTCAAAAAAAAGGGATTTTTTTTCTGTGAAGGAATGCAGACTAAAAAGTCAAATAATGATTCCTCGTGACCCGAAAATTCCCTGAAATTAGGCCCAAGAGATATACCATTTTTAACAGAAAGGAAAATACAAAACAATAAATTAGAAGAATACATCCACTAATAAACAAAATTACAATAACAAAATTAACAATGAAACAAAAATACCAAATAATAACACTCAAACCAGTAATGAAACAAAAAGGAAAGAAGATACCAGCAGCAGGCACAGAAATTTTAATCTATCGATTGTGATTCCCGCTTTTTTAACACCCCCAAGCTAACGCTTTAAAGGTAACCACAACAAATATGAAATATAACCACAGGGAGCGACTTTATCAAGAGGCACCACCCCCCGTAGCTACAAAAGAAGCCTTTTCTGTGGAATGGCGGAAATAATGTGAGTTTTGTGTGAGTTTTTTAGTGTTTTTGTGGTTTTCTTAAGTTTTTGACTTCTTCCTTTTTCTGAAGCCTTCGGGGCACGGAATGGATTTTGGTTATTTCCGCCATTCCACAGAAAAGGCTTCTTTTGTAGCTACGGGGGGTGGTGCCTCTTGATAAAGTCGCTCCCTGTGGTTATATTTCATATTTGTTGTGGTTACTTCTTTTGGTTTGCTTCTAAGCTGCTTTGCGCTTGTTCGATTCAAAAGTATTAAGGTTTTTTGGGTTTGTTTGGTTTCTGGTTTTATTATTATTTCTATTTCCCTGCTTTAAAGGTAAAAAACAATTGCAGTGTCCCAGCGCCATCTATTGAGTGATCTAATATGAAAGGAAAGTTCTATTTCTCGTGATTATAGTTAGTGAAGGACTTTGTCTGTTTACTGTCCGCCAATCATGAATAAATCGGAATATAATTACTAACTGCGAATCTTGCACTGAGGTCTAAGTGGTCGTCTGTGAGACAGGAACGATATGTTGTCTTAATTATATTCATCGTTGAAAATGCAGATTCACACAGGTAGCTAGAGCCAAAGAACAATGTTAAATGATATGCAACTTTTATTAAAATTTGTACTATATTTCTTCGATTAAATTCTAAAAGTTATTCTTAGGTTCTGAACTATGTGCTTTTAAAATTATGCCATTTTGACAGGTAAAACTTCGTTTGGCTCAAGAGAAAAAGAGATTTTGTAATTTACATTTTCAGTTATTTCTCCACATTGCCAAATGGGTAACACATGAATGTAACAATTGGTGTTAAGAATTCTGTTAACCACGTGATCTCCCTGGGCGGAACTAGCCAATCATGTGTCACGGGGTCTCCCTGTTGTTGTTTAGTATATTTTTTTTTCTAGCAGAAGCGAACTGGACTCCTGTACTAGGGGAAGTGTTATCTCGGCTCTCGGCTCGGCTCTCCCGAGAGAGTTTTATGTGTAGTTTTCTAGGCCTTCTACACTATGGCGTTTTCATGTGCCTTTTGTTGTTGATGTTATCAATAAACCCCAGAAAAGACAACATGTGTCTTCAAGTCATTTCACCCAGACCACAATCTTCAATAAATTAATGAATTATTGTGCAATCAAGAAACGCAACGATAATTTATAATTGGTTCCTGTCTAGTAATTTCTTGAAAACATCCTTCGTATTCGGAGTGAAGTTTTGTTATTTCATTATAAATTTCTTTTTGTTTAATGTACTTCCGTTTTTAAACAACTCATCAGAAATATTTTTAAATCTTTCATCGGTGTTCTTTAAATATTTTTCTTTTAGTATGAGCGTCTTAGATGTTAGTAAAAATGCCCCAAATGTGTTGGCGGTCCATCGAGCGATCGCGGTCGTGGTCGATTTAATGCCCACCCCTGATCTATGTACACGGATCTGATTGCCTCAAAATCTGCTGAGAGTAAACTATCTATCAGCTGGAAACATGTGGAAGTTCGGAAAAGGAGTACCGACTCAACCATCGTTCTTATAATTTAAGGGCAGTTAAGGAAGCTCGTCTCAAATTTGCCCTTCCGTATCTTCAAAATGAGACAATAGTTTAAATAGACTAAAATAAATCACCTTTTAATATGATTTCGAAATAGATGAAATCTAGAATTTTATTTTCATAAAGGATAATAATCTATTTAATACTTAATTCCACGAAGAAGCAATTCGTTAGTTTTATAGATGGCAGTTTCATATTTTGAGAAAAGTTTTCTTTTTAAATGTATATGTAAAGGTAAATAGAAACAAATAAGAAAAATTTTAAAACTCGTAATAATGCTTGATATGGAGAATAACCCACATTTAATAGAATTACTCTCTAGAGTATAAAAGCAGTAAAAAAAAAGTTTTAGCTAGAATATTAAACACTTGCTTCTCCTAAAACGAAATTACAAATTCAAAAAATTTTAAAATGCTGAAGAAAATTCATATTTCCCCTGTGTATTTTCAGCAAAAGTTCTTGATTGGTAATATATATATATATATAGAAACGGAATGAAGAAAAGGAATGAAGAAAAAGCTCTTGGACATTTTATCCCTGGTCTTATATAACCTATGATTTTGATAGGGAAAATATTTCTTCATAGTGCTAATATATTAATAAGATTCTGATAGGGATTTCTGATGCATGTCAATCACATGTAAGGGAAACACAGTAATCTTTTAAGAAAGAATTTGCCTCATCAGCGGTATTTTGCCTCTTCACGCGGAGTGTGGGAAAGTTAGACTTTTTGCTGATTCTGCAATTTAACAAAGCTTCTCTTGAATTAATTAAGTAGAGACAGTGGAATTGGATCACGAAATAAGAGAATATTTTAGAATGAAGTTACTATGTGCTAAATTAAGATAAAATCTTGAAAATTAATTAAATTGAAATTAGAGTTAAAATATCATTACATATATATATATTCTAACAGTTATCCACTTCTTTTTTTAATAAGACTCTCAAGCTGTTGATTCGATTCAAAGATTGAGAAATTTTATAATTCTCCATGGACAAAGTGAGTAACCATACATATATTGCTTAATTGCAATAAATTATAGTAATCTTAGAATTAAAAGAAAGCTAAAAAAATTTTAAAAAGGCAAACGCTTACTCATATGTAGAGAACTATTCATGATATCCATTTGAATTGTCTTGTAATATTCCCCGTTTCCCAGTACTGATAAGACATTTACAGTCAGCTGTGTCGTCGCTGTTACTTACTTAACTCCTCGAGATAGCCAGATGGTGGATCTTTTCACCTGCGTGGTCTCGCATCTTTTCATTAGCGACTACAATGAAAGACCACATGTGGAATTCCTGGTCCAAGAGGTATTGATAGTACCTTCAAAAAGAAAGGGATGTCCAAATATCTGGATGCTATATGTTTCTCTTTGTGAAAGGACCTTCCCACGACCCACCGGCGCCGCTGAGAGAGCATACTGCTGAGCCCCTATTGGCCGAAAGAGATGACTCAAATGACTAATGTAAATTAAGAGGCGGAGATTGTCGTCGAAATAAAGTGCGGAGATTTTTTTTAAGGGAGAGAAGAAACGAATTGCAGGGACTGTTGAACTACGCCCACGAGTTCGGAGTCCGAGAACCAACTGAGTTTCAAGAAACCCTTCGACTTCGACTGTTGTATCTCCTACTACAAATGTAACTAACTATTTATTTAACCAAGATTAGAACAAGTTGTTCTTTGTATATATATAGGGCTGTCAAATAAAGAATTGTCTGGAAATTCTGCTTCGTTATTTGATCAGTCTAGATCAAGACATTACAGCCTTTAAAGAAAAGAATACATAATTGCAACTTTATTTGTTTAAATTGACGATTTGGTTTCCTAAACAGGCTCCTAAAAATTTATTTCAAAAGGGGGAGGGGGTTAACATCATGTTTAAATGAAAGACCGTCAATCTAAAACAAAAAGATTTAATTGGAAAATTTTAGGTATCAAAGAAGCCAATATAATGAATCGTCCATTATGTGTGTGTGTGCGTGCGTGCGTGCGTGCGTGTGTATGTGTGTGTGTGTGTATTTACCTTACACATTTCTGTTATGTTGCCAAAGTGTTTCCTAAAACACATAAGCTCTGTTTTTAAAATGTCATAAAAACTAAACAAAACAAAGACAAGAAACATGCCATTATATTTTGGTGCTTCATAATTTTCACATTTGCAGAGAAAATCAAATAAAACAAAAAAATCTTTTTTTTTTCTTTTCTTTTCTTATCTTAAAATTTTTACTTCTCATCTGTTTATCTCATCTATAGAATTTAATTTGTCCCCTTATTGGTTAATACAGTAACTAAAGTTTAGAACAGAAAAAAAGTAACTTTCCGTTTAAATAAATGGTGGGTTCATTGCATTCCAAATTACTTAATGAATTTACTTTGTATTATTTTTAAGATTCATTGCTCAATCAAAATGACCTTGACTGAATAATAAAAGTTAGGGTTTGACAAAACGATGACGAAATCAGTAATTATTATCCTTCAATGACTTGCCCGGTCAGAAAACTTCCATCAAGTCATAAGATAATTCTAATCACTCATATGTCCAGAAAACAATCTCAAGCCCCATTCCTCTTTTCTTATTATTTCCTTTTACACGCTTGCCTGATCAATAGCGTTATCTAAAGCAATCTCATGCGTTCTAATGAATGGCACGGGATGTCTTAAGATAATTCTTTTTTAATTTCTGTTTCCTCCTCCTGCCGAACGAAAGTGTTTTAGCAGAGTCATGATGTCAGCTAAAGATGAATGACCACCACAGTTGATCGCCCGACCTGCGCCCTCCCGGCTTACCGGTCTTCCTCTTGAGTCACCATGACGAAGATTCCAGGTGCTTCATGCCTTGTTTTCACTGAAGATTGCCACAGGAAAAATCTTCACTCATGCATTCATCCTCGTCACCCAGTTTGATGTCAACCCGGCGTAGAAAAGCGTCACGTTTTTATCGTCCGCCGAGATGACCTTGAAATTTTTTTGTTTGACAGATGGCGAGAGTAGTAAGCTTCGATTTTTCTTTTTGAACTAATACGATCGTGCAAACGATTTAAAAAACGATGAGCATGTTTATGACTTCTTCACTTTAGTTGGCATGTTGTGACTGCAATTTTCAATTTGACATGCATATTAGAGCGCATGCTATGTGGGGAAGGTATTTTTTAAAAAAGTAGAGCAATGTGTAACCTTAAGTTCGAAACATTAAAGCATGATAATGTCTTATAATTGATTCGTCTATCATTATTTCATTTTTGAAACTTGTTCTTGGTTATTGAGCAACAATAACGAGCTCACAGAAAATTTATTTAATATTGTAGTAAGATGCGTGACTATAAATACAGAAACTATAGTTGCAAAACATGCTTAGAAATTTAAAAAGATTTAATTAAATGAGAGGGGGGGGGGAATGAACGGGAATAAATTTTGTATTTCTGAAAAGCCTATTTCATGCATTTTAAAATGAACAACAAATAATTTAAACAACATGCTCCAAAGTTGTTCAGGAAATACTTTAAAATTGTGTTTAATTTTTAACTAACATTTTGAAGTATTCTTTCTTAGGAATAATTACCTACTATCTAAGCAATAATAACGTACTGAATGCGGTATCTTTATGCAACAACTTTGAAAATATAGCTCCAGTAGTCTGGCATGTAGAACATTTAGAACAATTTTTTCATCTTGCATGTTCATGACACAATTTTTAAGCATTATGTCAGAGTGTGAACATTATCACTCAGAAATTAGAGTTCTAATTTATTCAGTAGAGCTGGGGTGATGATCATTCTAGTAATTAGGCGTATTATTATTACATCTTCGTTTCTATTTTTAAGCCATGTGGTGAGAAAGATAATGGATAAAATATCACTCTAATGTTTCGTGGTACTGTTTTTTTTTTTTTTTTTTTTTTTTTTTTTTTTTTTGATAAATTTGGAGCATATTTTGAAGCGAGATTTTTTTGATAATATCTTCAACAGCAATCTACTCAAAGTATGGGATCGGCTCAGGGATTGTTTTTTCAAGATAATCTGCCTTTTTCATATTTACGGTCAAGCAATATTTGTATACTTTGGAGTCCGAACTAATTATATTTTCTAGTTGAGATTTGTTCTAATAAGAATTTTTATAGCTATTTGATGAATAACGCTAAGGGTTTTATTGATACATTTTTCAAGGTTTTGAAGGGCAGAAAAACTATAAATTATAATTCAAGTTAAAAGTCGAAAGCAATTGCAACCAAAATAAAGGGAAAAAAAAGAAAAAAAATGAATTCTCTTAAAGAGAACCCTGAAAAATAAGTAAAAGCACAGAATAATTGTTTCTAATCTAAACCTGGCAATTTTATCTTTTATTTGGATTCGTTATCATAAAAATTCCTTATATAGAGATTTATTCGATATATAATAGGAAATGGGCAGAATATGAAATAGAAAATTTAATTGAGCGCAAAAATAGATTTCACCGTTTTTAGATGGGTAATCGCTATGACTTAGCAACTGAAATTTATATTCATACCTTCCAAAACAATTACCTTACAAAAAAAGTTGTTTTTTATTATTTTAAGACTCAAAAATTGCCATTTCCTACAATTTTTTTCGGTTAATTTTAATAATATTTTAAATATTTTGATACAATATCCATAAATTAATTTGCCATTCATTGATTCTATAGTAAGATTTTTCATGCCCGGTTTTATTTCACAGTATATACAATTTTTTTAATTTTCAGTAAAACAATTAAATTGAATTCATATTTTTCACTCGCATCAAGTAACAATGTGAAATTTTTTTTTAAAAAAAGTGCATTCCATATTCATTTAGCAATCTAAAAAGTTAATAATCTGGGCACATAAACTTGTCAAAAGCGGCTAGTATTTATATACAAACCATGTTTGCCGTAAACACTACAGAATTCATTGTATAAGTATTTTGATTTTATCTATATTCTTGAATGAATAATATAGATATTCTCAGAAACATTTATTTTTCCTGCACTTATCTTTCTAGAAAATATCATGTTTCAGGTTTATTTCACTTTTTACATACACGTGCTGAAAATTATACTTTTCTAGGTTGGTTTGCAGTAAGAATTAATTCAATATTTTAATTTGAACTTTTGTCAACGCCATTGCAGCATACTGAAAAAAGCTAATTCTCCCCATGCACGTATAATGTGTTCTTACAAATTAAATTTTATTTTTTTCTTGAGTGAAAAAATTTGTTGAAAAATATGCTTAAAATATTTTTTTATAAATTGATTAAAAATAGAAAATCAATTTATATGTCAAAAAATTGGTATTGGTGAAAAAATAATTTTTTGAATTTTAAGATGATGTAAAAATGCTTTTTGTACTGTAATAAGTTTGGATGTTATCAAGAAAAGAAAAAAAAACGTCACCATTTCGATTAATTTTTAATTAATTAAAATATTCCACGGTAATATGTGCCAAGTTGGTCAAAAAGTCTAGCATGTAGAATACTAACATATATACATATTAATCTTTATTATTATTAGAATTAGAGATTACGCCTCATAACTGAGCGGAACCAAGTTTGAATACAATATTATTTAAGTGGATACTCCGTGTTCATGAAAACTATTATAACTAAGTAAACGTAATGAAACAAATTAAAACTTCGCTAATTATACTTGTAAAAATGTTAATGAGTCTTATGTTTGTTTGTTTTTTATAATTCATGCATTTGCACTTTTTACATTTTTTTTTTTAGGTTTAGGCTAATGGCATCCTTTTAATCATCCTGCTTATAAACATCTCATTCCTGCTGGTAAGTTGGAAATTCATCTATTTTGCAAACTATAGCGAAATTATTGTCGAAAGATGAAAGAGATATACAATTAGGAAAATAATGTTTATTAATATAATGGAATCAAGTAGATATCACAAGACCCTAATTGCTACTTTTCTGGCAACGAATCTTTGCAATCTGGCAACGAGCTAGAAGTTTATTCTTGAAACTAAGATAAACAACGAAAATAATTAATTATAAAAGAGTAGATCATAATTAATATAAAATGATTGTCTATATACACTAATTACATGAATTTAAACTCTGAAATATATATTGTACAGTTCTAAATACCTACTTAAATACATCACGAAATGAGTGGGAAAATGTGACATTTTAGAATGGAGGTTATCATTAATGTTTTAATTTTAAAAAAACATACAAAATCAAGATGTTATAAATTATTAAATTTTTAGAAGTCAATAATTGCGGTAATGAAATGGATGTTCAAAGTTGCAAAATTTGACATCCATTGACAGTAACATCAGGAGTGTTTAAATTATATGCAATGTGTTTTGTTCTTTTCTTTTCTTTTTCTCCACGGAGAACATAGAACATTAAATTATTAATTTATTAAAATGTAATTAAGAACATTAAATTATTATCAAGAACATTGAATTATTTTCAAGAACCGTAAATTATTAATTTATTAAAATAAGTATAATTTTTATGCATATTAGATTACACAAGATATGCACTAAAATCATGATGTGGAATCTAATTTCTAAACTGTTAAAAAACAGAAATATACTTCCCGTTCAAAAACTGCTATAAATGATATAAATGGGTACACGTTGTTTGAAACAATAAACAAATTGCAGAAAAAACTAAAAATTAAAGAATTTTATACAGTTACTGGATTCTATTAGTCTTGTTTAGATAAATAATTTTGACATCGTAATATATATATTTTCTAAGTACTTACTTTTGCTACTAAAATCGACTGAGTTATGAATCTTTGAATATCACTAATTTAGATATTTTTTCCCCCAATGTGAAACTAACCTGACTGCTGAAAATCCAACAGATGACAGTTCTCTCGAAGTTACCGTTAATTGGATGAAACTAATGAAATTTATGAAAAAAATAATGAAATCATAATTTGGTCATTTAGCAGATGGTTACAATTAAAATATAGTAAATTATCGATTACCCGTGGTTGTTAATACTGAAATGCAGTTTAAAAAAAAACTTCAATTACAAAAATATACTAAGATTGCTTTTAAAAAACAAAAAACAAACAGCTGTTTTCTATTTTTTTAAATGAACTAAAAAGCATATAAGTACATGAATATATTGTTTATTAAATAGTAATAGCACGTGTTAAGTTCTCCACTATGAATAAAAATTGTTCAACAGCACTTTTCATGTTGATTTCTATCTTTTTGAGGGGAAGGGGAGAGGGGGGGTGCTACCGTCTTATGGATTATTCCCGGGATCCTCTTGCCCTATTCGCAGTTGTCGCTCTATCCAATTCTGCAGAAGATTAGGAGTTAATTATATCCCAATGCAGAAAATACTATATTATTCGTTTTTAGATAAGGAAAACCTTCACGCTTTTGCCGATGAGTCAGTCATTTTTTTAATTCTCCAAAATAGGATTGAAATTAAAGAACAGTGGAAGGTGTTTATTTTTTATTAAGCAACATATAGAAACATCACACGATTTCGCTTTAAAATAAAACAGTGCCATTCTGAATGAGAATGAAGGTCAACTTGTGAGAATAGCTAAAAAGAAAAACATTGCCTAGCAAAACACTCCGTTTAATCAATGTATATCACTCTCAACTTTTCTGAAGTAAATGATGAGTCAACCTTATAATTGCTTGAAAATTGATAAACAGTGGAGGATGCTTTTTTTTTTGAGATTTCATTATAATTCCAATTAATTAAAAAATTAAGCAATATTTTAGTATTCACAAAAATATTATTTTGCAAAACTGATTTTCCCACAACAAAAATTATTGTCCCTTTATTGATACTAATTTAGTTATTGTGCATTTTCCTTTCATTTTACCCAATTATATATATATATATATATATATATATATATATATATATATATATATATATATATATATAATGATATTTTAAACTGTAATTTCAATTCTAATTAATTCAACTGAAGCTTTGTAAAAATTATTGCGTCAGCGGTTCCCACGTGCCGAGTGAAGGCATAGAGAAGCGCTGATGTAAACAGATTCTTCTAAAGGATCCCTCAGTATCTCTTATCAAGGTCGCCACGTGTGAGAAATGCCAATCATAATCAACACGTGTCAAAAATCTCTGAAATTATATCTCATGTTAAATAAAATGTTCAGCTTCTTCACTTCTGCTAGGTGCCGCGCTGTGGCGGACGTGCCTTGTCAGCGTCTCCTCTTGTAAATAAGTTATGCCTTCCCTGGATGGATTAAAGAGAATTTAAAAATCCCAAGTGTCTTCTCTATCGTCGAATCTGCCTTCTGCTTTTAAAATTATATATATATATATATATAATGATATTTTAATTCTAATTTCAATTTAATTAATTTCCAAGATTTTATCTTAATTTAGTCCATAGTAACTTCCTTCTAAAATATTCTCTTATTTCTTGATCCAATTTCACTGTCTCTACTTAATTAATTCAAGAGTAACTTTGTAAAATTGCTGAATCGGCTAAAAGCCTAATTTTCCCACACTCCGCGTGAAGGGACAAAATACCGCTGACGAAACAAATTCTTTTTTAAAAGATCTCTGTGTTTTCCTTTACCTTGTCGACGCTTGTAGCGAAAATCCCTATCGAAATCTCATTATATATTAGCAGTATGAAAAAAATATTTTCCCCATCCAGATGTCATGTTATATAAGGTAAGAGATAATTTCTTTCTTTCTTCTTCCCCGCTTCTGCTTTTGTGCCCCGCTGTGGCGGACGTGCTTTGTCCGCATCTCTGCATGTAAATAATTATGCTTTCCCGAAATGAATAGTAAAATTAATTTAAAAATGTAAAAAGTATTTTCAGTGTCTTCAAAGCAGCATCCTGCTTAACATAAAATAATGCTTTTTCAAACTATTGTCAGTGCATCATGAAATATTTAATCGTGTGATTTTATTAAAGATACTTAAAAGAAAGTGTGCTTATTATCTCATGTAAACTCTGTAGAATCATGAGGATTCAAACTGTGAAATTACTTTATTGCGGAGGTGGACGTGCAATTTCAAGATAAATGACCATCATACCCAGATAGTACAGCCTGTAGCATAAAATTGTACAATATTTTACGATATTATATAATATTATTCAATATTAAACAATATTACAGCTATTGTTTTATGTCATAAAATATTGTACAATATATGTGTGCTACTAGGGTAGTAGTATTTGATGCTACGGAATTCGATTCATTTAAAAGGTTCATGTACATAATAAACAAAACAAGTGTAAGGCTATTAAAATTACTCGGCTTTAATGTCCACCACATTTAGACACTTAAAAAGGGTTTATTGAGAGAATCGCAAGCATCAACTTAGACATAAAAGATTTACATCCCATTACACAATCAATATTTCCTGCGAACCATCTAGTTGCCAAAGGCATTTGCTTCTGTTACATTATTAATACGGATATATTTTTAAAAAAATAAATATAGATGAATTAAACCTAAAACATTATCAAAGAATGATGCTATATTTTATTTCTCCTCCTCTTCTTTTTCATGTCCCCCTCTCTTTCACATTCGTTCCCTTCTCCCCCCCCCCTCATCTTCTGAAAAGTTTGCTGCCGATATTTGATGTTACTAAGACCACTGCTTTTCTGTCTCTCTATCTTTTACCTTCTTTTATCGCTACATCTAATTTTTTCTGCTAGAACACAACCATTCTGTAAACTTAGATAAGCACTGAAAATGAATCCAAGTAACTGAAATTCAAATAGTTTTTAAGAGAAAATAAACTAATTTTTATAATAATATGATTTATTTAACTTTGTAGAAAAAAAATCACTCATTAAAAAGTGCCTTCGATTCACACATCACTCTGTTAAGTTCCTCCAAGGTCGAAAGAAAGGTATAGTACCACTTTAAATTCTTTGCACGTTAATAAGACGTGAAGAAAAATAGTAACCAACTATGGATCAGTTTCATGACATTTATTTCCTTAAACATATTTTTTTAAAACAATAATAATATCATCAGCCTCTGCAATCAATTCGTTACGTAATTTCTTTCGAAGCCTTTGGAGCTTAAAGCAGTCATATTTCATATAGTTGATGATTGCTCTAAACCTCCTCTCCCCTCCTCATAAGATTACACACAATACCGTCTAAAACCTAATATTAGGTGTTTGCATGTATTTTGGCCATTTTTACACTTTAAAGAGGCATTTAATGAGAAAATTTGGTGCAATATATATCAATCAAAATATTTTCCATCACTTTCTATAACTTTTTCCCATTTTCGTCCAATAAGTCTTGCAACTGATTGTGTTCAAATTTTTTTGTTCTCCAGCCAGTTCATTGTCATTGACATCGAAATAACCGCTCTAAAGTCGTTGAAACCCAAACTGATAATTGGGATATGACGGAGCAGCTTCACCATAAGTTTCTAAAAGTGTCCGATGGGCTTCGGCAGCAGATTTCAAATCAAATAAAAAAAAAGCAATGAATGTCGAAAATGTATTTGGAGCGTTCCATGATTGGGGTCTTTATACACTGAATAACTCAATAATACTAAATGGAAAACTTTCAAAATGATAACAATAAAGTAACGGTAAATTGGTAAAACCCAAAACCATTTTCGTTTGTATGGATACTTTGCATGTTTACCAATAGATGTCGCTGATTAAAATGCATGCAAGCACCTAAAATATTATTCATAGTAAAATCACTCCAAATATGTAATATTTAAAGTTTAATTTAAAAAAATTTTGAACACTATTTTTTTGTTGTTGATTTATTCAATCAATAACCAAATATCTCAATACGTATTACAACAATAACCCAACTCAATTCAATAAGTTAAACAAAACTTCACCACTCAAAAATTCGCTGTCAAATGAACACGAATCTCCCTTACAAAATTTCCAAACGTTTTCATCATGAGGATGTTTTATACTTCGATCCTCCCCTCCAATTACAGATGACTGACGAAATAATTGATAAAAATGCATCGTAAGATTTCTTATTCCGCCCTTCTAATCGTGGCTTCTGATTCAAAAGTTAATTTCTGAATTATGGGAGATACGCATTCGCTTCAGTATCCAGTGCCTATCACTGCTGAATTATTTTAATTATCAAAGAGGTAATAAGCAGCGAGTTAAAACTGTACTTTCACAGAGGCGTTGAGCCTATTTTGAGTTTAACGAATCTATTATTTTATTTTAATGAGAATTATAAGTAATTATATCTATTAATTAATATAATGACTATATATATATATATATATATATATATATATATATATATATATATATATATATATACC
>JAPMOR010031545.1:987675-1142678 GCA_026543865.1 Argiope aurantia | reverse complement strand
ATGTAAAATGAATTTAAACTGTGAGACTAAATTACATAATTGATCATATTTCTGATAAAACCAGCTGTTCCTTTTTAAACTTAAAGTTATCAACATTATCCAAAATTTCCAAATGTGAAATGAAACATAATATTCATGATGTTCTTTGAATCAAGAGCCTGATTCCAGACTTATAATTTCTATGACTGTTTCATTGTAAATGCTACATAATAAAATTTGTCGCCTCACCCTTTTAAATATTTTAGAGCCTTCCTTATCTGTTTTGCAACTGTTATGATCTAATAATGTTTACTTTGCTGCAGCTGTTTTAGGTTAATTCTGAGAAACCTTAGAAATTAAACTTTTCTGGCAAAGTGTGTTAATAAAATTCAGACTCAGGCAGTCTGGCTTCTACTTTTATTTGTTTCTATTTGAATGAATCACATGAAATAAAATTTAATGTACTGAGATGAATATTGCTTAATTATTTCTTATTGTAAAGTAATTGTAACATATTCATTCCTCTTGGAATAATAAATGTATGAGAAAGAAATGAAATTGATATTCCATTAAACTAATTTAAATTATTTTGGAAAATTCTTATAAAATGTCTGAACTAAAGAAAATTGATAATAACTGATGACTTCTTCCTCATTTATTGTTTAAATAATTAATTATATATTTAATTGACTTCATTTATATAATTAAATAAAATGTCATTTTAATGTTTTAATTTCTTTGTTCAGCTTTTTATCCCATAATTGAAAAATAGAAACCTTATCTAATAGTATTAATTATAAAAATACTTTTCCATGAGTTTTCATGTTTAAATATTTATATACAGTTTTGTTGTTTCCATTTTAATATATTTACATTTGTAATAGGATTAAAAGAAATAAATATAGGAAATTTTTATCAAAATTAGGTTTGCTCATATTTTAATTTTTCCTAAATCATTGTAAACAAAGAAAAAAGTATCTATTTTAGAAAAATGAGTGGTTAATTTATATTTAAAGTGAATCAATAATTACTTATATTTGGTTCTCTCTTTATCTATAAATTCATCCTATTCAAATTGAATGGAAAAAATTTAGTACAACTTATTAAAAATTAGATATTAAAATGAATTTTTTTCTAATTTTAATAGTGTATTCTTAGTTTAATTATATTACAATGATTACATATTATAATTTTTCAGTTTTTGCACAGACCTCTTCATGTACTGAGTCTGATGTTCCTGCTGAGGAACTTATTCATACTAACCCCATGGTAAGCACATCAGCTTATCTTGCATTGAATACTGATCCTGGTACAGAAGAAGTACTTTCAAATAATTCTCCTACTGTCCCTTCATTGACGGAAGAAGCTCTTGATTCTAGACAAAAAAGCTATGATACTACTACAAGCTCGAATTCACATTCTCCATCTACTGAAAGGATAACTTGGAATCCTGTAAACAGTGTAGTTCTTTCAACAGCTACACTGACAAGAAGTCCAGATCATGAAAATTCTTTTTCATCCGATACTCTGCAAAATATTACACAACATTCTGCAACAAATGTACTTAACTACCAAACTTCCCCTTCCATTTTTGAAAATTTAGATCATGAAGAAAATGAGCTGGACTCTGATACCAGGGTGACAGATATACCTAAGGGCCTGAAAACAACAGGAATTACTGATTTACCTTCACTGTACTCTCCTACATTGGAGACAGTTGGTAGTGAAAGTTCAACAGATAATCAACATATTTCATTTGGAAATGAAGATCATTTGTTATCTGAAAGTAAAAATGAATCCATTTCTCGGATAACAACTAAGCTTTATACATCATTTGAAGACAATGTGACTGGAATATCATCGTTACCAGTGTCAGATCATATTACAATTCAAGATTCTGCTACAACAACAGATTTTTCAAATCAAGAATTATCGGTTGAAAATAAAGAAACATCCACTCTTCTAATAAAGAGTGAGACAATTATGTCTGATTCAAATCTATTTGGTTCTAATAAAACTACTTCTGAAAATCTGTTCAGAGACAATATAAGAGAAGATGAAAATATAGAAAATGCAACATTCACCACTGATAGTATCAAATTCTCACAAGATGAGAATTTGATATCTACCATGACTTCAAATATTGAACTAGATGCTGAAAATAGGGAGCAGGAATTTAGTTTCCATAATTCTAGTTTAGATCCCAATTTTACTTACGCAGAAACATCAAAAGATAGTGAACTTGTGAAGACACTGTCATTTTCTGAAAAAAATATTGGGCTAGAAATGACATCACAATTGGATCTTGTGACAACTCCAACATCATCATTTTTTGATCTGTCAGAAAAAATTGCCGAGCCAACAACAACGGTTGTATTAAAGAACATGAATATAGATAATCTGACACCAGCTACTGTTTCAGAAACTTTATCCTCAGATATTTCACCAAATACAGGAACATCATCATCTAGAATTTCCACATTGCCTCATGAATCACTTTTACAGAATTTTAGTGACTTTTCACAAAAATCTAGGAGTATAAATACTGAAGTTTCTACTTCTGAATCCAGCTATAGTACTTCAATTAAGTCATCAGATCTGGAAATTTTAAGTATTTCTACACTTACTGATCATAACAAACTCTCTACTACCACTGATAATTCTATTATCACTATACCTTTAGAAATAAATGTCAGCGGCATTTCTCATTTAAACAATGCAACTGTTATAACTGAAAGTGAGATATCTAAGGAAACTACATTGGTAAATCCTACAGTTTCTGAAAGCACTGCTATTTCTTCCACACATTCAATACCTGGTCTTTCAGAAATTGCCACTTCTACTTATTCATATGTTAACACTTTTGAAAATGCTAGTAAATTGTTGACAACCATTGATCCAAATACAATGACTGAACACTATCATCCATCAACTAAAAAGTTATCTACTACCATTTCAAATGATGTTGAAGAATCAAACACTGTTTCTTCCTTACCACCACACAAGCATATGGATCGAGAAAGTTCAACTGATTCTTTTATAGAACAAAGCACTGCACCTCAAATTATTCCTCATGATTGGCCTCCAACAGCCAGAACTCAATTACCAACAGCTATTGCCAGTGATATAGAAGAGGCAAAATCCAGTACAATTGCCTTTATACCATCAAATAAGGACAGAAATAGAGAAACTGCACCAGATGTTTTCATAGAACAGAGCACAGTACCCCAGACTGTTTCTCATCTTTCACTTTCTTCAACTACCTTAGAAAAATCATTTAATTCTGAAACATACAATGTGTTCTCATCCTTTAAGCCTATCTATAACTTTAATACAGAAGAAACTTCAACATCAAAATTTGAAAGCTACACAATTATTGATGAAACAGCTACTTCATTACTAGATAATTATTCAAGCTCCATAGCTGTTGCCACAACAGATACCCCAGGTTTGTCTTCAGAAACATACCGAGAAGGCAAACACATACCTTTCAGTACAGCATCTACTATAAAAGTAACAGATTTATCTTCTAAACATGGCTTTCTTTTAGTTACAACTGAAAAGTCATCGACAATGAAAGTACCATTAAATGATACAAAGGTAAATATTAAAGATACATATTTTTTTTATCTCGTTTATTTTAATTTTATATATGTAGTATGAAAATATATGCTGCATATATTTTATTTGCATATGTTAAATTTTTAAATGTAATGCATAGGCATCTTGTTAATAAAATCATATAATTCAAAAATAAATTAAAGTACATTCTTTAATTTTTTCTTTAAAAAATTCACTCATTTAAAATTTGATTAAAATATATTCTTCAATTAAAATTTATTAATTTTCTCATATTTTACATTTTTTTAAGGTACACTATATGCAAATCCAGATTGAAGATATAAATCAGATCGACAGAAGTAATATGATAACTGCCATTATTCAATTTCCTGTGGATTCTACTGTAAGTAGATTTTTAAAAAAAATTTTATAAATGTTTTTCTTATATATGAATAATAAGGTATAATTTCCCCATAATTGAATTATTACAAATGATATATAATCCACATTATAAATAACAATAAGCCATTTATTTGCATGATTTATAAATTATTAAGATCAAATTATATGAAAATGATTTTAAAAAAGAACGTGTATGAATAATTATGTTATCACCAATCTAGTTATCATTATCTAACTAATGATAAGATTACCTCCTTTATTTATATCAATTTATATCAATGGTTAAAATTTAATTTTAAAAAGTTTCAAATAATGTGCTAGAAATGCATTAAATAAATAAGAGCTATTTATTTTCAATTAAATAAATATGAATAATGATGTTTTTCATGTGATAATTTCTTTATTGCAAGGCAGGAAATATTTTTGTCCTCATTGATGCTACTATATAATGATGTATGTCTTAAATGACACAGAGTTTATTACTAGCAGATAAACATGCAAGGAGAAAAAAAAAAAAAAAAAAGAAAAATAATTTCTGTTTATTATAAAAAGTATGTTAAAAAACATGAAGGAGATTCAATCCTTTAGTTTCAAAATTCAATGACATTTGGTATCAACAACATGATAATATTTTCTGTTTAATTGATCTATCTGTCTTTTTTTTAATTTACTCATTTTACATAGCAATAATAACATTCACACAAAAAAAAGCATTTAATATTGTAAAACAAATAAAATTATTTTTAGAAATTTATTAACATTAGAGAAAAATTGTAGCAAAACAAAATTGATGCCACTAAAAAACTTATTATTATTTTAATTTTAAAGTGGTGCACAAATGATGTGCATTAATATGCTCCCAAGTTATCGAGGAAGCACTACATTTTTGATTTTTGAAAAAAATCTAATTAAAATTGTTGATTATTTAAATTTTTTTTTCTTTCATCGTGCTTGTCACATGACATAATTTACAAATCATATGCCAACTACAAACATTATCATGTTAAGAACAACAATTAAGAATTACAACACTTTCAGTGATTTGCATCATAATGTAAAAATTACTGTGACTTGGTGCCAACATCTTACCTTTGGATCAGTGGAAAATATGCTTGCAATTCAATTTCAGCTAACATATACCTTGTATGTGACTTGATACACATTAAATTTGCCATTATAGGTTAAGCATCCTCATGTTAGCATGATGTGAAAATTTACAAAAGTGAAGTGGTAACTTAAGTATTAATTGACCATGGCTCAAAATTATAAGGTTAGTCCGAAAGTAAATTTGTATGACTTCAAAATGGAGCATTATTAAGCTGTAAAATAAATGCCATCAAAAACATAACTTGTAAAAAAAAACCAAGTATCGCAACTCAATTCTATTGTAAAAAGTTGCGAGATCCATGTAATACCATCGGTCAATTTATGCATGAAAACACAATGTATCTTTACATTAAATTAGATTACATTAACATATTATATTAAATTAGATTGTTTAGTGCGATTGCCAAGTCAATCTATTTATTTAAACCATAAAAGATTTTTAATATTGATATGGTCACTATAAGATGTTATTAGGTTAGCTAATTACGTAATAACTTAAAACAGAAGGACCCTTAAGTAGGGACTGAATAAATTGACCGACTTCGTATTACATGGATCTCACAACTTTTTACGATAGAAGAATTGAGTTGCGAGACTTGTACTTTTTTACAAGTTATGTTTTTGATGGCATCTCATTTCTTTTTGTAGATAGTCCTTTTCTTATTTTTGTATGTAGTCTTCCTTTTTTTTTTCTTTTCCGGTACTACTTCTTGAGCTTCAGCTACAGTTTTTCTCATCGACACTTCCTCTGTGATAAATAACACTACTTCTTTCAAATCTGATCTCAGAACTTGGAGCACTTCATCAGAAAGTGTCTTGTACTTCGGTGTTTGCTTGTGTTCTACAGGCAGCTGCAATAGTCTATGTATAGTCAGTCAATTCACATTGAATGCAGCTATTCCTGTTGGAGCACTAACTGCTTTTTTTTTGTTTAAATAAGTCTTAGCCCAAACTTCCAGAGTTTTTATTAAATAGCTCTTTCCAGTGTCACCAGTTCCCATCACAAAACAGCTTAAAATGTCAGCGCTATTATCAGTTGTGTCCATTTTATTTGTGATCACATCGAAGACTCTTTTTTGGTCGGCATTAAGTTTTGCGATCATACTTTGAAGATCAGTTTGCTCTTCTTCTACCAGATTGATTTTCTGAAAGTCAACCATTGCATTTGCAGCTTCCACAGCTTCAAATTGAATTATTTCAAATTAGATATTGTTACAAACCTGTAATTTTGCTTCCCAGTGCGAATAGTGTCATCATAAGAAAGATCGTTTTACAGTAATCTGTAGTGGATGCTGTCGGATGCCGAGCCAGTGATTCCAGAGCTTGGTGATAAACTTGGCGACCATTTGGCGACGAATTTGCCAACAAAATGGATAATGCTCGAAACTTTGAGAAATTTATTGATCCGTCCATTATTACAAACATATTTTAGTTTTTCCTTGATTTATACACTAAACACTAATTGCATGCTAAATTTGAAGCTTCTATGTCTGCTAGAAGTGCCTTAGAATTTTGATGATGGGTTAGTCAGTCAGTGACAAAATTCACAAACTTTGACTAGTTATAATTCGTAAATTACTGGTTCAAATTTAATGAAATTTGAAATATACCGTGTTTATATCATGCCTGCTTGGTTACTGAAAATTCAGGCTTCTAGTGTTATTCGCAACGAAGTTATAGGGGATCGAAAATGGCCTGAACTGCTTCAAGAAAAGAATGGTACGGCCGTGCCGCTTGTTTTTGCTCGACTTGGTAGAGGCACTGCCGTGCTCCCATATCTTTTTGAAAATAACAATATGCTATGAGGGTTCAAAATTTATTGGATTTCTTAAATTTGTGATTCATTTTATATTTAATGATAAACATGTGTAAACGAATAAAAATTACCCAAATACAAAATTTAATTTAAAATAATTTTATTAGATTATTCCATTTAAACCTAGAATACATATGTTGCCTTTATATTGAAGGATGTAAAAGCAAACATTTGCATTTATGTCTAAATAAAATAAAAGATGTTAAGAATAGTTATAGAAGTCAATTAATTCTATGGAACGTATCTAAATAGATAATAGTAATAAAAATGTATCTTACAAATTGGTTATTATTTTTAATAAAAATAAATTTTTCATTCAACAGGGATTTCTTTATATCAGCTTATGCCAGGGTAGTTAAATTTGATTCTTTAAATCAAATATATATATCAATAAATATATTTCAGAAATTTTTTTTTTCGCAATTACTAACAGCAAGAAAAGAATTATTACTGAATTATTATTACTCTCTATAAATACTTATATAAAAAAGTTTCTATGGAAAAAAGACTTAAATTGCACAAATTATTGCTAAATTATTTCAGAACAGCAATAATTTTTTTTTCTTGCTAGTTGCAAATTCAAAAATCAAAATTAAAAATAGTTAATTTTGTTAAAAATTTGATTAGAAAACATTCTGAAAATATTTAATTATTCTTATTGTATTTTAAAAATTGATAGGGTCAGTCACTAATTATGTATTCTTTTTTATTTCAATCAAGTTTGGAACAGCAAAGAAAAAAAAAAAGAAATCTGTTTCCTTTGCTTTTACTATTTCACAAAAAATACATTTAATATAATCATTTTAATTTCTTGCAGTATAAAACTGGTATGAAAGTGAAGTTAGCGAAAACTCATCAATGGTTGGAAAAAGTTTTGACTAAAGAATTCCAGAATTGGACCAGGGTATTTATATATTTTAAGCACAATACATACTTATCTATTCTTATTTTTTTCATCAATTTCTTAAGTCCTTTTTAAAATTTTTTAATTATTTATAAATATTTTTATAAAAATTATCATTATTTTTCAGTTATATTTAAAATTTTTAATAGAAAAATATTTGTTAGTTTAAACATAAGTGTTTAATTACCTTTGTTTTTCATTGAAAAATAAATATTTTTTGGTAATTATTAGCTTTAAGGGATTTCAGAAAATTTAGATTTTTTAAAATCATCTTCCCCACTTTCTTTTTTGTATATATTTTACATATAAAAATGGAATATCAATAATAGCTCTCATTTTACTTAAAAATGTAACTATTTATTTACTTAACTGATTGATGGGTAGAATCTGTTTCTGTAAGGAATCTATCATTTCTCAATTTGGTTTCCAGAGTTCCTGAATTTTGGCCATTGTCTAAGTAGTGTTAAAACTTCAATTCTAATTAATAACTGAGCTGTAAAATAGGCAAATTATGTTGCAGTAAATATAATTTATTGAATAATTTTTTGGGAGAAAGTGCTGTGTGGTTACAGTTAAAAAACAGGTAATAATATTTAAATATATCAGCTAAATATTTTGACAAAAGTTTCTTAACAATATTAAGTGCCAAATCATATTAGTATATACTCGGAGAGAAAACTTATTTGATTGTAATTTTCTATAATGTATTAAAAAAGTTTAGAAATAAGGTTAGGCAATTTTTGCTATTATTATCCAAAATTTATTCAAATTTCTCTACAAATAATTGTCTAAACTGGGTTTTATAAATCATTGGAACAAAGGCCAGAATCACATTGATTGAGAGGTGCTTAGAATTAGTAACCCAGAATGTAGTTACAATCACTACTAGTGCTCTGAATTAAAAGTGAAACAAGCAAAGAAAAAAAATTAATGAAAGGCCATTAAAGACAACAAATGTTAGTCAAGAAAGAACAAACATTAAGGCTACATGACTTTATTTCATATGTGAGGAAACAAAAGAAGAAAAGTAAAATGTTTTACTTGACCTTATACTTGTATGCTGATGTGAATTTTAAATAAAAAAATTATTTCTTTAAAATTCTGTTTAAAGAAACTAGCTGTCCAATCTTGGAAATTGGTTTCCTTAATTGGTCTGATATATTTTTATAGGCTATTTTAAAGGTTGAAATGTATAATTTTGAAAATATTTAAACTGTATAAAAACTCTACTTTTTTCATTAAAATATCTTTACATCTCTTTTTATTAAAAAATGTCTAGATAGTCAAATCGACAATTTTCTATTCTTTTAATGTTATTTTTGTATATAGATGAATTTGGATAAAAGTAATAGTATAAATGTTATAATTTATTTTTTTTATGTATATATATATATATATATATATATATGAGTAATTTTTTTTTTAAATATGTATATAGAAACTACATGATCAAACTCAGAAATTTTTAAAATGAAAGATTCAAGGAATCCTACTCAAAGAGGTTTCTGACAGTGGGAGGGGACAGATGGTTGAATTAGAGGGATGAATATTCTGAAAAGAGTGAGAATATAGGAAAGCAGAAACTGTGAAAAGCATGGTTTTTAATTAAAAGGATATTGTGTTTATAATACTTGTTTGCTTGATTAATATATAGAAATAATAAAATTTGTCCTATTCTTTTAAATATATCAATAAATTTTTTATGAATATATAAATAGCTTTATGAATGGGAAAATAATTTAATATTCACTTTCTTGAAATTATTTAATTTGCATTTTTAAAAAATCTCTTGTAGAATAAGAAGTATTTTATTCTATTTATAGGATCCTTTTGAGGAAGCTGAAGAAGAACAGAACGAAATTCCCTTTGGAAATATATCTATATTTTATGTGAAACCAACTCCAGAAACAAATGAGTCTACTATAACATTGACTTTTATTGTCTACAATTCATGGAGAAACAGTTAGTATTTTGAAATATAATTTGTTTTTAGAAACATTTTTATTGCATTAATTTTTGAAGATTAAGATGAAAAAAAATATTAAATATTTTCTTTTATTGCATTATTTATTACTCAATTTTACTATAATCATAAATACACCATTTATCATAATTATTTGCATAAGTGCCATTGTTCTTTCCCAAAGTTCTTTGACAAAAATTCAATGAGACAATTGATTTCAACAGTAAAATGTTGCTTTACTGTCTTAAATTTTTTAAATATAAATTAAATAAAATGACAAGAAGAATTATTTTTAAATATTGCAAAAATTAAAATATAATGACTAATTGTTATATTTTAAATTTAGTCCTCTTTCAAATAATATTGAATGGATTGTTTGCTTTTAGGAACTCTCCCTGTACATTTTGTTCTTGGGACTTTGAACTTTTACAGCAAAGAATTAAAAGAATTGGTAAGGATTTATTTTATATTCTTAGATGAAGTAATAGAAATCAAAAATTAATAGCTATCTGTTATTGTTGTTTTTGATGTCATAGACAAGCCCTGCTGACTAAGTCTATATATGTAAAGAGCTATCTATATACATATATTATACTTTAACCATTTGCTTCATTATTTTTAATATTTTTTTATTGCAGTTGTATAACTATGTATACATGAGTTAAGAATTAAAAAAATATTTATAACTGAAACAATTTAATTATTTAATTGTAATTAATTCACTGACATTTTAACTATTTACTCATTTAAAAAAATTCTGATACTTATTATTTCTGTAAATTTTCCAAGTTGTTTTAATAACACTATTGTAATGAATTATATTGTTATTTTACTATTATATTGTCATGAAGGAATTTCCCTACTATTTCCCAATGAAAATTAGAATTTTTTACTGAAATTCAAAAATTTTCTATTTGAATTTTGAAATTCACTGTTGAAATATTTTAAAATAAGAAATTTCTGTATTGTATCATTTTTTTTTCTAAATAATAATTCAAAATAAATTTTTTTATAGATAAATTCAAGTGCTGTATATTTCTATCATGGCTTGTCCCCCGAAAACTATGACTTGCTCACTGCAGTTTTTGATAAATATGGTATAATTATCTTTACCATTTGCATAGCAGTTATAGGAATTACCATCTTGGTGTGTGTAGTTGTATTCTATAGGAAAAAGACAAGACAGTCTATTCATTATTTAGCAGATGTAAGTATGCTGTGTTGTGACACTTTTAATTTTATTTTTAATAGAAATCAGCTAAAGTTATATTTTGTAGTTTAGTGTTTGCTATTTCACTATATTGAATAGAGCAACATTTTGAATAATTATTTAAAGGTATTTTTAACATTTTTTTTATAGGCAGTGACATCATACATCAATGATGTGACAATCATAACCTTATACATACTTTTCATCTACTGTTGTTTATTATTATCAAAAAGCGAATATACAATTTTAGTAATAAAAAAAGACATTAAAATCTCTTTCTGACAAAATTTTACAATCCAGTAAGCTTATAATTATCTAATTATCAACTAATTTTGTACTTTAATGTTTGCTATTTGACTATATTGAATAAAGCAACTCTTTTGAATAACTATTTAAAGGTACTTTTGACAGACTTCTTTTTATAGGCAGTGACATCATTCATCAATTTTGTGATAATCATAGCCTTATACATACTTTTCATCTACAGTTGTTGATGATTATCAAAAAGGGACTGTACAATTTTAGTAATTAAAAAAAAAAAAAAAAAAAAGACTAGACCTAAAAATCTAATTCTGATGAAATTTTACAATTCAGTAAGTTTATAATATAAATTAAACATATTGAATACAATCTCCAATATATTTTGAATGTTTTCACTTAAATCTCATACTTTTCTGACTTTTAAATTTTTCATTATATCTTTGCAGAATAAGCTTCAGCAAAACTTACAAGAAGCTGTAGGCATTGATCTGACACCTGCTTCAATTATTCTTCAAGACGAAAAGGAAGAAAAAGGGAGCAAGATCTGTGATGATGAAGGTTGGCTTGTACCCATTACTGATGTTCCAGTGGCAGAAGATAATAATGTGCCAAATGTTCAGGACACTAAGCTGTAGATAGTACTGTTGTATCTTTTCTGATGTCATTCATCACTTATATGCCAAAGCCTGTGCCTTATGTCAAATACAATGCATTGTACAAATATCATCTTAATTAGTTTATAAGTTTGTGCTATTTTTCTATTGTATTTTTTAACTGCAATTCAAACACATTCTGTCCATTGTAAAAATTATGCATTTATCGTTTGGAATGTGAATAAAACACCCATTTACAAAAGATATGGTTTTTCTTTAAAAAAGATAATCAATTCTCAATCATAGAAAAAGGTTTTAAAAAAAATTCTTGTAAAAGAATGTTGAAAACTGAAATAATAGCAAACATTTTTTGTTAATAATTGCAGATTGGTTTACATTGAAAAGTATCAAACAGTAAAAATCATTTACAGGTTAATCTTAAAATAGTTCTAACAATCTCTATCATATGATAAAAAACTAGTGACTACAAGAAATGAGTAATATTATTTCAAAATGTAAATTAATGAATAATTTATTCATATTTTAACAAATATATTCTATTTGTTCTCTTTTTTTTTCCCCTTAAAAGGGAATGAATCTTTAATTTCTACTTGGATCTTTTATATATACAAATTTGGATAAATAATCTTTTGACTTTTATGTATATATGATAATTAAATACATATAAGTAATACATAAATTGAAATTTGTACTAAAGGAATTTATTAGTGAATTAAATTAGTCAGAAGCTTATAAAAAGTTTCAGTCAACATGACTGAGATGGATTGATGACCAACTCTCTAAAAATTCTTGATATGCAATGAATATATATTCATGAATACATCAAATGCTCACCATTAAAATTATGATAAACTAACCCAAAGTGGATTTGTGTAAACTTCCCTGCTTCTTTAATAATTTGTAAATAATAATAATGAAGAAAATCGTGGTTTTAAATGTTTTGTTAAAATTTTCTGAAGAACTATTTAAATCCAAATTCAGAAATAATTTTAAGACTGGATCAACATTTTTATTACAAAACAATGTTTCTTTTTTTCTCTTAAACAGAGGCGACGACAGAGGTTTGCCGACGAGGGGGCAAGACAAATCCGACGGAGGGGCAAGCACAATTTCTCTAATTTGGCTTTGAAGTAACTCATAATAACTAATTTTTACATTTAATTAAAGGAAATTAAGTATTATTTATTCAGATACTATTTTTATTATTAAAAATTTACAAAGTTATTCGTAAAAAAATGTTCTCAGTTTCTTTTATTGACCATCAAAAGATTGCCAATATTTTAGTGTATTTTTTATGAGAGTCTTGATATTTATTTGTTCCGAGATCTATTTTTGGAAAAAAAAAATACTTATATTTCATTCCATTATATAGATAGAAACACAGATTGTGCCAGACTGCCATATCATGTTAAATGCACAAATGTATTCTTTTACCATGGAAGCCATATAAAATGAATGTAGAAACTAAATTCAAAAAGTTTTTATAAAAGAAAGTTTTTAGAAATCAAAATAATAAATTAGAAAATATTCAATGTTCCCGCCGAAAAATCTATTTTTTAGCATAATTTTAATAATAAGAATTTATAAGAATTTCAACAACGAGCAGGAATTCGGATGAATTTCGAATCTGCGGCGAATAAGCGCGTGCGCACTGCAAAAATTTACTATAGTTCGGACACAAACAATATAGAATGCTGAAAAGATACAAAGCTGTTGTTTCTTAAGTAGGTTGGAGAAAATATTTTTTAAATATATGTACAAAGTTACTTTTTATGAAATATATAAAAAGTGTACTTGTGAAAAATGGACTACTTAAATATTAGATTTCTCATGTATTTATTTTTAATGTTTGGGATTAAAACCAGTGGGAGCGATTTCTCCAAAACTTTCTTGCACACTCTCTACAAACATGTCATGCCAGAGAGCGCTTTACATGGCATTCATGTACAACAGTTATGAAATATTAACCTTTGGTGTGAATCTAGCATTTTTACCGCATCTATCGTGACATTCTTGGCGAGTTATTTGTCGATTAATCCCTGGCACGTGTTAATAGTATTCAAAAATCGAATTTGTGTTTTAGACATTTTATCTCAACCTATCGAAACAGAAATTTGAAATAAAACTACACTCGTAGTCACAAAATCATATAGCAAATTTGATAAACTAGTCTATTATAATATTTAAGTCGTGTTTTTGAATTATGGAGTTTGAATGTTTCTGAAAGTACAGATCGATAGACAATCAATCCGTAGTTGGATTTGGCTCAACATTTGATAGGAATTTGTACTATAGATGTTGAATTTGTGTACCGAATTTTACCGATCTTCCTCCCTTTGTTTCGTAATTATCGTGTTAACTTACATTCGAACAGCCGGATAGTCGGGGGCCCCCCCCCCCCCCCCCCGAGCAGATTTTGCTCATATTTTGACCGAAATCTGCAAATTTGATGTAAAGACCTATAACAAATTTCAAAAGTCTAGCTGAAAGCATTTTTAAGTTATGTCTGTCACCGACATTATCCAAAAAATATTTTTCGAACTCAAGAGATCTAAATCATGGATATTTGTCAAAATCTCGAGTTCGAATTTTTTGGCGATTATTATACTTTCTCTATACTAAGTATACAAGAAAGTAAAAATCAATGCATTTTATTAAAAAACAGACAGTTAGATCTTAAAAATGAACTCCCCATCTTCATTTTTAGGCATGCTGTATAACGGTTAAATACGTTTTTCCCTCAAAGCTATTGCAAGCTAATATTCTTCTCAAAAAATGAATTTTATCTCTCAGTTGCATGCATTCATTTTTCTTAACCCTTTCGTATACAATGACGGTCTGAACTGAGCATCGATTTTAAAATACTAAATCGATACTAAATTTTTAATTTGCAATTAAGGAAAAATATTAAATAATTTAAATTTTAAAAATCACCTGAGAACGTATCATTACCTCAAAGCCTTTATATTATTCTATGGATTAAAATAATAACAATTGTCCCAAATAAGATATGCCATCTAATTAAGTAAATTCGTTTGTGAAGGGGTTAATGTGCTATATATGATGAATATTCTATGAATAATTATTTTAATCATCATTTTATCAAGACATCTTTATCCAAAGTCTATTAAAAATTCAGAAGCACCTGAAATTATATAGATTTTGGTGGAAAGAATTTTTGAAAGAAAAAAATGAAAAAGAAAATATTTTAAAGTGTGTTTCCTGGTATAATAGTTACAATCATGAATGCAAAATCTGAAGAATTTAGGTAGTATATTATTTAATAAATTTAGTGTGTGGTTGGATAAGCTCTTTTAGTATAGCTGAAAAGCTACCATACCACATATATTTATTTTTTGTAGTCAGTTGAAGTCGGTAATATTTCTTTAGTGTAATAATTGCAGACTGTAAATTAGATTGCAAAAACAGATATTTTGATGTCAAATAAACTTAATTCATAGTTATAGAATTTACTTATTCCTGTGATTTATAATGAATTAATATAATTTGTCTGCGGCAAAATAACTCTTCTTAGCATGCATATTTCACAAGAGTGTCGGGAGAAAAGAGTATTTTGTTAAATTTTATCTAACCATTAAATAGATCTTAGTCTGAGAAATCTCACAATGAAACAAATAAAATAATTTACCAATTGGTTACTGAGAAAATAACAATTGGTTGAAAAAATTACGATTAATTTTAGAACTATTATTCATTGAATTCTGAATTAGGGAAAACAAATCTATCTCCTTATTTATGTATAATATTAATATAAAAGTATATTTCCCCTATGCCACATGCAAGTAATCGAAAACAATTTTTTTCTTTTAACCTTGATAACAACTTAACCGAAAGACAAATATAAGTCGAAAAAATCGCGACGTCTTTTTCGTTTGTCAGCTTACTGATTGTTCTGCTAAATATAGCTCAAATTATAAGCTGAATGAACAACATTTAAATCAGATGCCTAAAAATCTGCACTTCCCTTGCATTTAGTTCACAGTCGGCCGTCCAGAAATTATCGGCAGAATGCGATATCTTTTTCACCTTGTCTGATACACTGCCAAAAGTAATGCAAATTACAAGTTTGATGAACTATACTTCAATCAAAAGCCTTAAAATCTGGGTATTTAACTTCTTCGACATCCATCGCTTTGCGTTCATTGTCGGCCGATCAAAAATTGATTATTCTGTCAAAAATAGATAAACTGCTTTAACCATTACTTGGTATTTCACTGTTTGCAGCATATTAACTTTAAGGTAGTTTTTAAATTATTATATTCGAGAATGTGCAGCTCTCCACAACCATACTGAAGTGAAGATTTTTGCCGACGAAACTCTCAATCTCTAGCCGACGAGGGTGGTGGGGGAAAGCGGTTGCCACCAGCAGGGCAATTACCCACCTACTGACGCCGCCTCTGCCCGTAAATTGAAAAAGCTTTTGTTTCTTTATCAAGTCTATGACACTTTTAGATATTCTCATAGGCATTTATGTTTGTATTTTATACTTCACAATCTACGAAATAAACAACTTGAAAGGTGAATGTAAATACAAATAATATGTTCTCACTGGTTATCTAATACTTTACTAATTTTTGTGGTGAACAATATGTTTGATACATACCAGTAAAGGTGTTTGGAAGCTTTGATCTGCTCACAAACTTAAACAATGAATATTGCTTTTCAGTTCTTTCAGCGTGCACTAGTGTTAAATTGTGTGAAATATCGTTCAGATGGAATATTGCAGTTAATTACTTTGTTGAAGTAGTCTCTGTATTGCTTTTGTTGCTGAGCTATTTCTTGGTTCTGTAATTCTAATCTCTTACAAAATTCTTGAGTTGTTCTTTTTTCTGCGGCATCAAGCAACTGAAATCTTTGTTGTTGCCCAAGGATAAATTCATCCCATTCTTTTTTTTTCAGCTGCTCTCGTTCTTTCCTAAACTAATAATTCATTCCTTTATTTAGTACAAATATTTAAATTTAGCACATTTCTATTCATATAAATCTTTTTTCTTTCATGAGTTACCATTATACACTGGTGTGCCAAACTTAAGCAACAGGTATGTTTTCTGCTATAACTTCACTAGAAATCATCTGCGAGACATGAAATTCAGAAATGAGATACAGCATTTTGTTCTGAAAGAACGACGAAAGCATAGTTGCGCAGAAATGAATACAATGCATACAGTATGGAATCAAAAAAAAAAGGCTTTATTGAACTCATAGTATCGTTACTGGCGTTGGGAATCGCTTGTGGCACTAAAACGACTCTCATCTGTAAAGAGACTCCATTGATGAAATGTCCAGTTTTTGTGCTCCCTGCACCACTCTAAACACATGATGTTACAAGCGATAACCAACGCTAGTTGATTTGGAGAGAGGTCGGGACACGGTTTTATCCCAGTATCATCACGGAAAGAGACCGTGGTCCTGGAGTTGTCGTCTGGGGAGGCATTATGATGAACGGACGGACTGAGCTCCACGTTTTCGACAGAGGTTCTGTAACTGGAGATCGCTATTGTCAGGAGGTGATCCTTCTCCATGTGCGTCTGTTCCGAGGTGCCATTGGATCAGACTTCGTTTTTATGGATGACAATGCACGGCCACACAGGACTCATGCTGTTGAGGAGCTCCTGGAAAGTGAAGATATCACTCGAATGGATTGGCCGGCGTGCTCCCCTGATTTAAATCCGATAGAACATGTGTGGGATGCTTTGGGGAGACGCCTTGCGGCACGATTACATCCTCCTGGGAACACCCGACAACTTAAACAGATGCTGATTGAGAAATGGGCACTCTTACCTCAAGAACTGTTGGACAATCTGGTGCTGAGTATGGGGAGACGGTGCGAAGCAACCATTGCAGTAAGGGGAGGGCATATCCCATACTAAGAAACATCTGCTTGCTGTTCTTCCTCTTGGACAGACAATCATGTGTAACGATACTATGAGTTCAATAAAGCCTTTTTTTGTTTGATTCCATACTGTATGCATTGCATTCTTTTCTGCGCAACTATGCTTTCGTCATTCTTTCAGAACAAAATGCTGTATCTCATTTCTGAATTTCATGTCTCTCAGATGATTTCTCGTGAAGTTATGGCAAAAAACATACCTGTTGCTTACGTTTTACACACCAGTGTTTGTACACATAATTACAAGGTCAAAAATAGGACTAGACGATGACTGAACCTCCCAATCTCGATATAGCATCCAAGATAAATCAATATTTCTCAAAATATCACGATTTTATTTTTTATTTCAATAATTAAATAATAAAATATCTCATAAATAATTTTTCTTAACTTACTGATTTATCAGATATTCTCCAAAAAAGAGGAATTTTCAGTTACCTTGTTAATTTTCATATATATGATAAAAATATTTGTGTTTTTCTATCCAATAAAATAATTAAAATATAATAATATTAAAATCATTTCAATAGAGAGTGTTGTAATAGTAATTTGTTTTAGCTTTGTTATCTTTCTCAATATATTATTTTTCTTTAATAATAGGGTAATATTTAAATTTTACTTATTCAATGCTAGTTTTAAAAATTTCAGTTTCTTTCATTCTTCATATACTTTTATGCCTTCATACAAAAGCTTTTATGCCTTTCACATGTTAAATTAAGTAGTTTACATGAATGATTTTTAATGAAAAAGTATTAGTAGCAAACTTAGTTTAAATATACAATTGGAATTTGAAATTAATTTGTAGATAAAATGATTACACTAAAGAAGCTTGAACAGAAAATTGCAGAAATTTAAAAGTAGTAGTTCTGAAATGTATATGAATATTAAGTATCATGAAATATATGACAGAATATTAAGTATCATGAAATATATGCATTTATGACAGAATATTGCATTAAAAATTTTAGAATTTTTTTTTTTTTCAATTCTAAGGCATAGAATACACAGACAAATAAAAGAAAAATTCTATATACATAATTATTTTTGCAAACTTTCAAACAAAACTCTTGTGTTTCTGAATATTAATAGCAATTCCAGTTATTCTATCAATATAAAAGAGAATTATAGATAGAAAAACTATAATTATAATAATCTTTATCATAAAAACAAAATACTTCTGCAAAAAAAAAAAAAAAAATTTTTAACAATTTAAAATGTGTACACTTTTTTAGACATTTCAAATAATTAAATATTTGAAAAGAAAAAATATATTTAA
Organism: Argiope aurantia; assembly: GCA_026543865.1. Classification (NCBI taxonomy): domain Eukaryota; kingdom Metazoa; phylum Arthropoda; class Arachnida; order Araneae; family Araneidae; genus Argiope; species Argiope aurantia. The sequence goes on along the minus strand of JAPMOR010031545.1, from coordinate 1,123,674 downwards.
ATTCCTTAAAGGAATGTAAAAGAAATGCAGCATATTATTCAATCATATAATCTGAAATAAATCCAAGAGAAGGGATTTTATAATTTTACTATATATTTCCATTAACATTGCTTGGTTTATAAGCATAGAATCAATTTCATTGTTGCCATGCTATTGAAACGAAAAGTAAATTATTGCCAGAATTTTTTTATAGTCTTGAAAGTTTGGTAAGCATCAAAATTTAAATACTTATCAAATGATGGTTGAACGATCTATCACTAAAAATAATCTTTATAATAAATTCAAAGCAAAATAAATTAATGAATAATATATTATGAAATAGAAATGGAGTAATGCCTTTAGGAATATGAAGCTCTGAAAAATTATGAACTTTTGGAATTATATAGAAGCACATGAAATGAAAAGTAAAAATGATAAGCATCTCAACTTATATTTCATTCATATAAATCTGAAATAAATCGGAAAAACATAGGTCTATCAATCCATCAATATATATGAAATTCCCTGAAGTGGTGCCTCCAAATCCAGTCAGAAGATATTACCTTTCAATATAGGAATGTTCGCTCAGTATCGAAAGCCACTCAAGATTGATAAGCATTAAAATTGAAACTGATCAAATGACAGTAAACAGATGTGCCATTAAAACTAATAATTATCATAAATAAAGAAACAACATAATTTAGTGAACAATATAACATGAAAAAGAAATGAAACAATAATTTTAGATGTATAAAGTTAAGATAGAATCATATATTTTTGAAAATTTAGAAGCACATAATGTAAAAAAGAAAATGAATTTAAAAAGGTGGGGGGATCTTAAAGTATAATTCAGAACTCATTATGGAAAAGGAAATTTTCAATCTGCATTGAAAATTTATTCATCAAATGGCGAGTGAACTTATAACTTTAATTCTTCAAATTTTTATTCCTCATTTATATCATGCTGTCATGCTTTTATCATAAGTCAGCAAATTATTTATTGAAAAGTTTTGTAAATTATTTCAAGCAATAAAAATAATACAATTTAAATCCAATACTTTATCTCATCAGTATTAAAATTTGAATAAAATAGTAAGTATTTAAAAAAGTGGGAAATGAACTAAATTTAGTATATATGCATATAGCAAGAAAAATAAAATTTGCTCACATATTTTAAATTTATTCTAATATAATTAAATACAATTGAAATAATTTGCATAAAACTTTAAATTAAACTTTTCAATAAATAATAAATACTATAACCACATATATTTATATATAAATTTAAACAATCTTACATACTTAAAACTAAACATGAAATCTGTATAAATGTCAATTTAAATGCTTAATATAAATTGGTGAAAATTTTACAATTAGAAACTAACACCAATTTATTGAATTTTGGTTTCCTTAATAAGGAATGCACTGTCACTGCAATTTGCCGACACAAACTATTTCGTTGCACTAAAAACTTTACATAAGATCAAATAGTTACATTTGAATCAATATATAAATTTTCTGGTTGTATTTCATCGTTTTACTTCAAAACATACAAGTTGTTTCATGACAGGATAATTAAATCAAAATGGAATTTAGAACTGTAATGCAACAATAAAACATGCAATTACAAAATTTCTGTAAATCCACCAATGATGAAGGCTCCTATTATCAGTGACTGAAGAAACACAAATTTAATCCATCTAGATCAAAGTGTTTTTGAGTTATTTCTGTCACAACTGATCAACAAACAAAAACATTATAGACAAATATATATATTTTTTAATTCAGAAATGTTTAAAATACAAAGATTTGTCAAAATCTCAAGCTCGAATTTTTAATGGTTTAATAAAACTTTCTTTATAATAATATTTAAATAAAAAAAACTATTGAAACTTTATTAAAAGTAAAAAAAAAAGTTTGATTCTACAAAATAAAATTACAAAGTTGCACTTTCAAAGAAAAAAAAAATGCTATATATAAATTTAAACAAACAAACAAAGGGGAAAAAGGTATCATATATAAGGTATCAAAAGCACAGAAATATTCATGAAAAATTTCTAATTTTTTTAAGGTCATATTTCTTCTTTTAATTCAAGTGATGTATTGTTATGGATAATTAGTATTGATAGGTAGTCAGCAAATTTGCAGATTATCGATGTCCTGTTGTAAACTAATATGTATTAAAATTAGATACACATTAAGATTAATCTAGTTCATTAATTACTAAATAATCATTACATTAAAATTATTCACAAAAATAAACTTACTAAATTATTCTCTATCTGATAAACTTGACCTCTATAAATATCTTGTAACTGTTCTTCGGTCATTCCTTTCCACCGATCTGTCAGAATACGATTTGATTGGTGAGGGCGTTTGGCAACAGATGGATTCTCAGTTAGCATATCTCCATAATAATGGAATTCAATGTCTTTCCTATTCTCATGCTCATCGTTTATTTTTTGTTGTCTATTACTTTCTTGTTTCTGCCATGCCTAAAGAAAGATACATAACAAAAGAAAATTGACAGAACTATCTTGCTTCTTGTAATTGAATAGATATTTATATCTAAAATACTATATAATTACATTAAGGGTACTTTAATTCAGATTGTAAATTATTGATTGCGATTATTAAAAAAAGAAATACTTGTACTGTTTTAGTCTGTATGAGTGTGTCTAAACAGACTGCATAAATGTTTATTCGCTAAAAAACAATTCAAATCTTAATTTCCCAATTCTGTTTTCAACATAAGCATATCTGTTTAAGAGAATGAAGAAACTTGTCTGACTTCTGTCTCATGCATCTTAACTCATCTTTCTCTCTCTTTTTATTTCATAATCCTACATACTATTCCTAATGTAGATGTCCTTTTTTTTCTCATTTGTTACAATCTTACAGTAGTATCAATAAAGTATCAATGCTGTGGCAACTTCTGAACTATAGCTGCAGAAAGAGGGTACAGTAATTTATACTATATTGTGCAGTGATGCTTTTTGACATAACTTCAATTTTGATTTTTAAAAATTTATTTTGAATAATAGCTGTAGTAAATAAATGCTGTAAGATAAGAAACAATAAAATAATTTATAGTCAAGGCTCACATAGCATATAAATGAATCCCCTATCTCCTATATAAACAAACAGGATTTTTCTTACCAATTTTGGTTTATGTTGAAATTTATTGTTTATTTAAAATTTCAAAATCACACACTCCTATCCACATGGTGCTGCATATTAGGAAAGGATTTTTTTTTGTATTATTTTAGTGCTAATATTTTTTTCTCAAGTAACACAGAACTTATAGTCACAAATGGGATATTGACAGGCAAGCTTTATTATTAACTTCTGACATAGCATGCCCAATTTATGTTAACCCACATTGTTTGTTTAAATTTAAATTGATGATAGTATTCCGATATCAAACACTGCTTACTGAGAAGTAATGTAATACTTCAATAATCAATACATTATTTTCAATAATAAGTCAATAATTGTCTTCAGTCAATAAATTGTCTTCGTTATGTTGTATCTATACTTTGCTGAATATTTAATTTTAACAATTGAACCACAGACAAAATCATTTTAAAGATGTGTAGGCGTGTGAATGTATATGAGGAAAATTGTGCCAAAATTTTGCATGGTTTACTGTTATATTATATATATATTATATATATATATATATATTATATGCTTAAATTAAGAAGAATTTTTTAGAGAGATAAGATACACGAATTCAATAAACATCTTTTTGATTGGTACTTTACTTACAGAATTTTAATTATTCTATCTATCTAAGAAAATCGTCAAAAAATTCGAACTCGTGATTTTGACGAATCTCCATGTTTTAGATCTCCCTGAATTCGATAAACACTTTTTGTGAAAAATATCCGTCCATCTGTGACAAAGATAAACGCTTAGCACTAGACGGATGAAATTTAGTATACGGTCTTTACACCAAATTTTCAAATTTTGAGTAAAATCTGTTCAGAGGAACTTTGCCTCTCCGGCTATTCGAATATAAATTAACACGATAACTGCAAAACGAAATACCTAGAAATAAGCTAGGTAGAGAAAATTAGGTACAGAGATTTAACATTTATAGTGTAGACACCTATTATATTTTGGGCCAAATCCAACAATGAGTAAATTGCTTGTCGGTCTATACTTTCAGAAACACATAAACGCGATAGTTCAAAAACTTCAATGAAATATATCAAATGTTTTATATCAAATGTTATTTTGTGATTTCAATTACAGTTTTGTATCATATCTTTGTTACTATCGGTTGAGAAAAACGTGTCTCAGGCACAAATTCGATTTCCGGACACTATTAACAGCAGCCAGGGATTAATCGCCAAAACACTCGCCAAGGATCACCAGATAGATTCAGTCAAAATGCTAAATTCACGCCAAAGATTAATATTTCATAACTAATGTACGTTAATGCCATGCAAAATGGTCTCTGGCATAACACCTTTATTAGAGAGTATGTGCTCTCCCGCTGGTTAAAAAAATTATGAATTATGTGTTACAATAGGTGAAAAAAATCGAAGGAGATGAGATTCTGCATCATTTGATTGATTAAATATGTTAACATCCCGTCTCAAAGATGATGTAGAGATATTTACCACAGATTTCATAATTTTGAAGTGTACTTTATGACTGAAATGTGATACTTGAGTCAGACCCTTTTCCTTTCCAAATTGTCAAGCCACACCAATGAAAAAACGTTTAATGTTGATGTATTTCACATGTACAAAACCTGTACACACAACAGATTTCCATCGCAATTGAGTTCAGAACTTTATTTTTCCAGTTCTGAATTCAGATGTGCCATCACAGTTTCAGCTTACTACCTAGAAATAAGCTAACAGAAAATGCTTTTCCTTTAAAAAAACCCAAAAAACTTTTGTTTTGCTAGATATTAGAACGAATTCAACAGTCGATTCAAAATAGCTTTATAAAATTTAAATAATATTATTATTTAATCATGTAATCATTTTAATATTCATAGCATTAATTGAGTAGCATATGACTAATGGTATCCAAAAATCAAATTTATGTTTTGAACGCATTTTTCGCAACTGATCGAAACAAAAATTTAACACGGAACCACAATTGCAGTCAAACGATCACATACCAAATTTGATATATTTAAACCATTGCGTTTTTGAGCTATCCCTTTTACATATTTCTGCAAGTACAGACCGACTGTTGTTGAATCTGGCTCAAAATTTGATAGTGTCCCCATTATAGATGCTAACTCGTGTACCGAATCTTATTTGTCTAGCTCTCCTCGTTTTGTAGGTATTGTATCAATTTATATTTGAACAGATTTCTCTGAACAGATTTTGCTCAAAATTGGTAGAATTCTACAAATTTGGTGTAAAGATCGTGCATCAAATTTCATCTGTCTAGTTCAAAGCGTTTTTGAATTATCTTTGTCACAAACAGACAGACATTTTTCTAGAATGTGTTTTTCGAACTCAAGGAGGTCTAAAACGAGGAGATTCGTCAAAATCTCGAATTCGAATTTTTTGATGATTACAATACTTTTCTCTGTACTTCGTGTCCGAAAAAGTAAACGTAATTTACTATTTTTTATTAAGTGCAAAATGAAGGCTAATATGAATTTTTTAAAAAGAGAAAATACATCTACAACTGATTTCCTTAAGAAAACTTTGTTCAGTAATAAATAGTTGACTTTTTGAACTCTCAAGTAGTTCATAATAATAAAATAGTCGAATTATTTTAAAGAAAAATATATTTAATAAATTAAATTATTATATACATAAATAAAATAGAACCTTTTCATGCTTCCACTTTTCTTTGTTTCCTTCAAAAATGAGATCAGTGCAAGTGCTCAAGAAAGTAATTCAGTGCTGAGGAAAAAGAAGAATACCAGTTTCTTATTATCATCTGCAAGATGAGAAGATGCATTTCTACGATCATCTCTTTCCGATAGGTGTAACTTCCAGACATAATTATCTTGTTCTAATATTGAAGATTCCCAGTCATGTTCTGCTCTCTGTAAGTTTATTCTTTGCATCCGCTGTTCCAGTATTTGCTGAAGTAAGACATCATGGACTTGTTGCTTTTGTTTCTTCATACGAGAATCATAGTCCAAATCTTCCCCGTCAAGTCTGTTTGAAAGATAAAGTTTTAAAAAGAAATATGCATTATGCTTTAGGGTTACATTACAAAAGTTCCATATACATTTATAGTCCATTTGTTGGTGATAGTTTTCTATTAATTTTTAATAAAGGAATTACAGAAAGAAAACAGACACATAGAAAGTAATAGAGAAACAAAATAGACAGTTCATAAAGGAATTTCTGCTAAGAAATATTGTATTAGTACACACAAATGTAAAACTTAACAGTTCAAAGTCATTTATTTATATGACCAGCATTTAAACTCTGGTATGTTATTATTATTATTGAAATGGAAAATTTGGGATTTTTAGCAACAAAGGCTGCGATTCCCTAATGCCAGAGAGTCTTAATTAATAAATATAAAAAATACTTCAGCGATCGAAGAAAAATTTGAAGAAAGTGCTTATGAAAAACGGTTTTTTGGATCAGAATTTTAAGAGATGAAATTTCTTGGTGATTGAAAGTGAGCTTGCTCTTGCAGTATGTTTTTTGAGTTGATACTTCAAACAGTGCACGAGAATATGTTCAATGTCATTTTCTTGGTTACAGGCAAAACAGTCAGGACTGCTATAAAGTTCAAATTTATTCAGTAGAGCTGGGGTGATGATCATCCGGGTAATTAGATGTGCGGTTATCATATCTTCTCTTCTATTTTTAAGCCATGAGGTAAGGGAAAGAATAGAAGGAATATAGCCTAGAGCTTCGTGGTTGTTGCTATTTCGATAAATTTGATGCATATTTTGAAGCGAGGTTTTTTGATAATAAGAAATTAAGTCTTCAGCAAAAATCCATTCAAAGTATGGGTACGACTCCGTGAATGTTTTTGCGTGATAATCCGCCTTTTCATTCCAAATAATGTTTGAATGCACTGGAGTCCATACTAATACGATTTTTTGATTGAGATTTGTTCTAATTAGAATTTTTTTGGCTATTCAGTGAATAACTCTCGGAGATTTGAAAGACACATTTTTCAAGGCTTGACAAACAAAACAAAACAAAACAAAAAGTTAACAAACAGAAGATTTTTTCTCTCTCTCTAGATTTGGGAGCTTATCAATGCAAGATAGATTGCGTAAAGATGGGATTAATAGGGTGAATACGATAGCTAAAGGATTGAGTGTTTGAGAGGCCTGCGATAGAGGTGATAAATTGGGAGTTAGATTCATCCGTGACGATGACAAAATAATCTCGAAAATTCTTTGGTATGTAATTAGTGTTGAGTTTGTATTCAAGTTTTCAGTTTTAGCACACGACTGCATTCCACTTGATAAACTTATTTTAATGCTTTTTCAAAATATTTTTCGAATTGTTGATTTGGTAAAAATTTCAATTGAATATTTGTAAAAAATTTCAATTGAATATTTTTGTAAAATTTTAATTAATTACATATCAAACTGAATTCTGAATTTTTCTGTAAGAAATTTCAAAAATATTAATACACAAAAAATATTTTAACACAGTTTCAAAATTAAAAAAAAAATGTTTTTTAATGACATTAATTTATTAGTTTTGCTGTTTCCCACCGATTTTTGGCATTATTTTATTTTTTTTGTCTGATTTCCAACAACAGATCACACTAATTTCTTCCGGTTTGATTCTTCCGGTGTTGAAAGCTAAGGAAAAATAATTCTTTTCATAATTCTGCAATTTACAAGATGAATAAAAAATTGAATTTTCAATATTGTGAAAATTACAAGAGAAATGAAAAGGTCAATTGCGTTTTTAATAGCATTAGGATGTTATGGGACTGGTTTTCATTTAGAAACTTCACGCAAACAATGAACAGAATACATGTAAAACTATTAAAATAATATGGTTTTAGCGTCCCACAATTTTATACAATCGTCGACACTGAGCGATTTAACTTAAATTAAATATAAACAATATTACCAGCGAAACAAACGGTCGGCAGAAGCGGCTAATATAAAATAAAAATATTTACAATTCATTTTCAAATATTTGATACCTCTAACGCTCAATAGATATTTTAATTTCACTAAGCATTATTACTGATTGCACATACCTTTGAATTCCAGAAACTGGACAAATATCATGTCGAGAAATTCTTGGGGGCCGTTCTTTCTTCTTTAGATTTGGGTCAAACAAATCAAAATCTCTACTGTTTTCAGGCCTTTGGACGGATAAGCGGAATTCATCAATCTGCTTGCACTGATCTCGCATAAATTGTTTTTTCTGCTGTTCAATTGATAACGCTAATGCATCATATTTTCTTGCCTCTTCAGCTAATGAAGGAGATAGAAAATGATTTTATATATATTTATATATTTATTATATAAAAATATAATTAAATATACATGATTTTAATACATTTGTATGCAAGGTATTCATTCTAATTGTGACTCAGTAACTACTTTCTAAACCATTGTATATGCATATACTAATAGATGTACGTTTCTAGAACCCTATAAAAGAGGAAAAGAATTATGCTACTTCTGAGATTAGAGACCAACTATTGCTGAAAAAATTATGCAATTTAAATGTTTATACAGCCCTCCCCCCTCCCCTAAATTCCTATGCTTAACACTTAATAAAATATCCTTAACAGTCACGCTCCTAACTTTTAAGAAATTGTAGCTATGGAAAAACTTTTAGTACAAAAGTTGTCTATCTTAATGAGATGCAAATTCGTCTAATTTGGTTTATTTTTATATCTTCAAATGTAAAAAGGTTATGAGAAAATTAAAATTTCAACTAATCCATCAGTTGCAACCTTTTAAAACGAGATGGGCCATTTACGAACTCATCCAAGAATTATACTCTCCTTACAACACAAATGAGTATAAAAAAGACAAATCGTTATATGCATATTATACACACACACACACACATATATAATGTAAAGCATATTTCAGCAGATACGTGGTCGAGAAGAGAAATACTTTTGAATTTTTAAATTAGATTCATTTCATCACGGAGGCAAGGAAGAAGCGATGATCAAAAGACGCGCCAGTCTCCATCGCGATACTGGGGGAAAAGAGACCGAAATTTTCCCTTCAATGGGTTTTACAATGAAATTTTGATAGTGATTGTCACGTGTAGATTTAGCATAGTGAAATTTAGGTATATTTAAAAGAATGTGGTAAACATTAAGGATTTTTATCCCTTCACTCGGAGCATGAGAATGTGCTGAGGCAGCAGTTTTGTAGAGCGCGGAAATAGTAGGAATTGGATCAGGAAAGAAATAAGGGAACACTTTAGCATGAAGTTAATATGGGCTAAAAAATAAAATTTAGGGAAATAATTAGGATTTAATTTAGATTAAGATATATCATCACAAATTATTATATATATATATAGCTTTAAAATTAAAAATTAGCTTTTCGGTCGCAGAAAGTGGATAGCCACTCTATTAATAAAGTTGATGTGTATACATATTGATGATACCACTGTTAATAAAGGTGAATGTGTGTATGTATCGATGACCTACAGGACAAAATTTCTGACTAAGAGCTACCAAACTTGGTACATATATACTTTGGAGGGTGGGCATGTGCAGCTCGAAACGATATTTTAATTAATTAAAAACTGAACGAAATTCTGATGATTTCCCGAGATAATTTCCGAAAATATTAGATCATCTTAAAATTCAAAAAATCATCTTTTTAATAAATGGAAAAATGCCGAGAATTTCCGAATAAGAGAATGAACAGTATTTACTTAATTCCCAGAAGAATTCGGTAAAAGATTTAATTTTGTATTTAAAATTCTATTAACATGAAGAAAAACGACAAATTTACACTGTTCGAAGTTTTAAATCAAGTTACATAGTTACAAAGCTAGAAACAGCACAGCAAAATGCATCCATGTTTTTGTTTTTGTTTTTTTCTTTCAAATTTTAGAGGAATTGACTGAAAATAAAGGAAATACATAGTAAAATTAACAGAACGCATAAGGCTTCTAAAACTGTATTAATGATATATATATATCAAAATTCACTTGCAAAGCTTAAAAATATTTTGCTGCAGGAACCATTAACACTAAGTCAGATAAAATATTTAATAGAAAACTTTAGTGACTATTAATTTCGTCGAAGGAGAGGCTGTCAAAGAAAATATAGTCTAGATAATAAGAAAATATAGTCTAGATAATGCAAAACAGAGACGTTTCTTTAACACAAGGCATTCATAATGCAATATATATAATTCAAATAATCCATAATATTTAGCCATTGATTTTATATCATAAGTTTGTTTCATCAATGAGGTGATCTAGGTAATTATAAAATCGACAGACAGTAAATGCTTGCAAAAAAAGGAAAATAAAATAAAATAAAGAAAAGAAAGATAGTTTACTATGTATTACAGCTATCTATTGTTATAGATTAGCCTTAAATGATACTTCATTTCTCAGTCTCACAAAATTATGAAATTAGTTAAATTCCATTAATTTATAATCAGTTTATTTATAATTTTCCTAAAATAATTAATTTGTAATTATAGAATTCTCTCCACAATATAAATTTGGAATTCAAGAAACAATATTAGGATAAGGGCAAATAAAAAATTTATAAACAGAACAAAAATAGGAAAAAAAAAATGTATTTCTTAGGAAAAATGAATATTTTTTGTAGTAGAGTTTAACTATTGATTAGTTTTATGATTGAAAATGTTAAATAAAATTTTTTGTAAATTATTTAAAGATAAATAAAAAAAATAAAGAGCAGTTTAATTTCTAACAATACTTTTTCTTTACTATTTTCTGAATAATTTAACATGAAATGTTTAATGTTAAATGATATCACTCGATGCCATGTATTATAAAAATTATCAATATTTGACAAATCAATAAGTATTTCATGATACCGACGAAACACAATATAGATTAGAAATGATATTTGTTACAAGGAAGTTTTTTATAAATACTAAAGCCAAAGCACTGAATCAAATGACCGATGAAAGCTTCATTTCAGTAATTAATAACAAATCAGAAAGAAAATATTTTAAAAGGAAAAAGAACACAACACAAATGGAATAATATAAAAAATTACTAAACACAATATATATATAGAAATTATCTGATTATATCTCGAAATATTTTTTTCCAAGGATACACTGAACATTATTAAATGAATATATCTACTTCGAAACTTAAATTAGGATATAGATGGAGAGATGTCAATTTTTAACTTCTTACTTGATCATTACAACCTGATATTTTATTAAAAGTGTCATAATTTCATTCTCAATGAACATTTTTTCAGGAAGAACATGCCTTTGGTACATTTTTAGGCTGTGAATACTAAATTAAATTTATTTTATAATTAAAGAATTATTAATCTTTTCTTTTATGTTTATTGAAAAAAAAATTATAGGAATAAGAGGCATTGCATAACCAGCAAAATGGGATAGATTTCAAAGTTCAATTAGTTTCCAAGCTACATCTTGTTGTAGCTCATGGGACTTGTTAACAATATTTGTATAATTATGAAATGGGACTAATATTTATCTTAGCATTAAATGACCATTAGAGATTGAAATTTTTTTGAAATGATTTTAGTTTACATTTCAGAAATATCATTTGGAATAATATGACAAAAATGATAATGGAATTATTAAATGCTAGTTTTATGTGAAAAGAAATGCATTGCACATAGACAAAAAGTAAAAGTACTGATGGAAGTGAATTTCAATAAAATAAAATATATTTGAATTATTTTGCAGTTAGTGCTGTAGACACCAAAATGATAGCCTTTCAGTCTAAATATGTTTTTTTTTTAAACTTACTTTATAATGTTAGTACATATTTTCATTGCTATTGAGACTAATAAAACAATATTAAAACAACTTACATACAAAATTTTAGTACTGAATTTTAAGAATAGTTCATGGTAAAACTTTAAAAAATTCAATCAAAAGTTTTTAAAAATTGTAATCATCTATATAAATAATACAGTCCAAATTGCAGGATAGAATTATATTAAAATAATTAACATGCAAAATTTTAGCATTAAACTTTTAGAAATATCAATAGTTGAGGTTAATTTAAAATATAATATGGCAACCCAATCAAAACTTAAGGAATCCTGTCATCTTAAAAAATCATACAATTCAAATTTCAACATAACTTATTTCCCAAAGAAGTCACTTACCAAGAGTTTTCTCATATACAGCATTTTTTATTCTTTTAAGATGGTTTTCATGTACTTGCTGGTTTAAAGTTCCTATATCTACCTAAAGAGAAAAATATTCTTCATATATAATGATAGAATATTACATAAAAATATTCTAGCTTTACTTTAAATTTTACTTTCATAGTCTTTTATAATATATTTGTTTGATTTTTTTTTATACTTAAGAAACAACTTTTCTATTCCACTAGCATTTAGTGATATCCTGCCATAATCATCTTGTAAACAGTGATATTTAACCACTTGCATTGGGAAGAATGTGCCATGCATGTCAAGATGCTTCTGTGATAGAATCATGAATAATGTGCTATATACGTTTGAAGTCAATTATCACAGAAGTAAAAGTGATGTTCTTGACTTCTCATGAATGCTTGCAAGATTGCATGATGGAAAACACAGTTTAATGAATCATAATCTTAGATTGAAAATTAATTAATTTAGAGGATATAAATATTTTTCCAATTATTATAAGGTATCCAAAATAATTAATATTTAAATTCTTTATTGGCCATTTTTTATTAAAAAAAATTCAATTTCTAGATCATTGTTAAAAGAAATAGAAGAATTTAACTATCAATATTTAATATTAAAATAGATCCAGAATTATTGGTGATATTAAGAATAATTCAAGGAAATCTTGTAATAAATGTTAGATTGGCGTTTGTTTATTAACCATATTGTATTGGTAAACATTTGGTATAATCACATATCATTGGTGATTAATGATATATTTGGCATTTTTTGGGGGGCTTAATCACTAATGAAATAAATATGGCAACTTTGGAAATTTTTTTGGTTATTAGTCACTAGAGTACATTTAATACACAAGTACCTTTAGATTGATTAAGCTATTGTTTAAAAAATTGTCATTTAATTATTTGTATAATATAGGATTGCAATAAAAAAATTTGGTTTTATTGCAAGTTATGTTATTCACTGAAGAATTGAAGTTATTCCCTGTTATTTTTCGTTCGTAATATTTCGTTAAACTTTTGGTGCATTTTTTCCCTTCTCTTTTGAATTTCTTTTCTTGCAATTCAAACAAATCATTTTAAGTGCCAATTTAGTAAATGAAAGAGTAGCTTGTAACTCAAAGATCTTAAACAAGAAAAATCAGTGAATAAAGTTTATATATATACATATATACATATAACATTATTTGTTGTGAAGCAGAATGCAGTTTGAAGACAGTGAAGAGACTTGCTATTTTGTGACGTCGTTTTATTTAATTTTTAAGCAGCAGGCATATGTACAAGCGATGAGCACACAGAACGACACAGAAAAGAAATGAGGAAAAAGCTCTAGGACATTTTATCCCTGGTCTTATATAACCTATGATTTTTATAGGGAAAACATTTCTTCATAGCGCTCATATATTACGAGATTTCAATAGGGATTTTCGTTACACGCGTGGAGAAGGCAGGGGAAACACAGGGAGATTTTAAAAAAGAATTTACCTCATCAGCAGTATTTTGTCTCTTCCCGCGGAGTGTGGGAATATTTTAGCTGATTCTGCAACTTAACAAAGCTTCTCTTGAATTAATTAAGTAGAGACAGTGGAATTGGATCACGAAATAAGAGAATATTTTAGAATAAAGTTACTATGGGCTAAATTAAGATAAAATCTTGAAAATTAATTAAGTTGAAATTAGAGTTAAAATATCATTATATATATATATATATATATTTGTCTGAAAATATCAGTTTTGATTGCCTATAAAATCCCATTTTAATTCCAATTTAATTAATGTACTGATGAAAGTAAATTTAAAATTAATGAATGGTTTCTGAACAAACAAGTAAAAATTGCTCAAAATCTCACCATAAGTCAACCATCTTGAATAGAAATGGTAATAATGAACCAAAAATGGTAATAAATGACCATTAGGGCTTCAATAAAAAAATGTTACAATTAAATTTGGCAAGAAATTTCCTTAAAATAATTCAACTTTGATGAAAGTACATTAAGTCATATCCAAAATTACTACCTGTCAATCTAGCCACTGATGAAAATAATACATAAAAATATAAAAAAATTAAAATGTATAGATCATATCTCAGAAATTCAAATATATTTTAAAGATTTTTTTACCTATAAATTTCACTTTAAACAGTTTTATTCTAAATACAATAGTAAAATACTTTAAAATATTAATCTAAATTAAGTTAGACATGCAAGGCATAACTGATAAAATGGAAGCAAATTAGAAAATGTAAGCGGGGGAGATTCAATTATTTGAAGTATTAAAAAAAAAAACATTTTATGTAAGGTAGTTAAAAATTCATGATCAGAACAAACACATATAAATAACAACAGCGCTACAAGTATAATCATCAAGTTAAAGAAAAGTCGTAAACTCATTGTAACATTTAATACCATACATAAAATAAATTTTTAAAAATGCATATAAAACAGTAAGTTATTGAATGCATTTTCAACTTACACCAATTTGTCGTTGTTTTGGATTAAAAATTATTCTTTTACGAAATTTTTCGGAAAGTCTTCGCTGATCCGCACCCATTCCCTAAAATAACAAATTAAGTTTATATTACTAATGAAACTTAACTTATTATTAAACAATAAACTTATACTAACACAACTTAAAATAATAAAAAAAAACACTTTTTATATTACTATGATTGAATTAAAAATATGTATCAAAATGTCTGATAGCAGTTAACAACAAATAGATGTGTGGAAATCTGAAACATAAATTATAAATTAAAAGTAAGCAACCAAATTAACCATTTACAAGTCAAAGAATTGAAATAAAATTACTGTTTTTATTTAATAAATTGCTGAAATTCACATACTAATGGATAATATTCTTTAGCATACATAACGAGAAGCAAATGTTCACGGAATAAATGTCTACTATTTGTAAAAAATTCATGATCCTACACGTTACTATGGTTACAGGAAATCTTCCCTTTTTAGTTGCAGTTAATTGGAAAACTGCTGAAAAAATTAATTATAATTAATATAATTGCTCTGAAATCGTTACTTAATATATAATAAAAACTTGTGATATTATTTTTTCATTGAATTTGATATTTTATAAAGATAAATTAATAATTTTCATGAGAAAAATCGATTAAAAATTTGATGATGTATTTATCAGTGAAGTGAAAAGAAATGTGAAAGATTTGTCTGCTACGAAATTTTCTTGTTTTGTTTCCTTTGAAGTGCCGGATATCTAATTAATTAAAACTGCTCATTTATTGTACTTACGGAGGCGTAAAACTCTATCATAGACTCATTTTTTCAGTAATGCTGCGCATTTCTTTAGCAGTTTCTGTAGAAGACATTAGAGTGATTTCCTCTGCTCCTGTCCATTACATTTTACCATCGAAAACGGATCAAGTAAATTTTTTTGTTTCTTTATAATGATGCACTTTTCTGGTTGAAGTGAATTCAAACTTCCGAAAGCTGTTATTAGTGATTCTGGCCAATACTGTTGTTAAGATGTGTTTCTGTCAATCTTAATAAATGTTTATTTTGTATAATGGCGTGAAAGCTATTGCTGTAGTTATATCAAAATAGAAAACCTTTCATAAGCAAATTTTTGTATAAGCAAGACATTTAGATGAGATTTTTTTATTTTGTTTAAATTAAAGTAAAATAACATTTTTACTCAAACCATTCCTCATTTAATTTAGTCATGTTATATTACATTATAATAATTCATTAAACTAAATATTTATATCTGCCACATCAGCAAGTATTAATATTACAAAGTTATTTCAGTTTATATAAATATTTAAAAGCAATTTTTGTATAATTTTGTGGAATGTATTGTCACAGATATCTTATTTCTGCATCACCTTATTTAGCTTTTTGTTTAACATTTATATAATAATACAATTCGTGTGTTAGGTTCTGCAAGAAATGGTACAATCAAAATTTTTTGACTTAAAATATCATGAGTGTGGACACAATTATATATATTTTATCTAGATCTATTAAATTTTACATTGGGAATTGTAATGGATATTAGCCACAGAGAAGAAAATTTCTGCAATTATTGTATTTACTTTCAGTATCTTCAAGTATTACTAGAATTTTTCAAAAAAATATTTTTAGAAAGATTAATTTTTTTTAGCAGAAAATCAACATTTGTTACTTAATACAAATACAAAAAATAGATGTTGAACTGCAAGTTACACTTAGTCGTATGTTCTATTGCTTGTGTTTTTTAAATTTAGATGTAATATACTTTAATTATCACATCAATATGTTTATTTTATAATTATAATGCAATAATTAGTTTATAAAAATATTATTAATTGTGAACTAATATCGACAGAATCACTTCATGTAAAATATAATTTAACGCATACATCTAACAACATTTTAAAATTTATTATTGAGATGTATCACTGTTATTTTTAATAATTAATATTGTATATATAATATTAATATTGAATATTTTCATAAAATTTAGAAGCAATTTTTATATTACTTGTAATATCTTAAGACTATTTGCATTTAATTTTTTATTTATTATTTCGGTCTTTTAAATCTTAAGAAAAGGCTTGGTTCTAGAAATTGGTGTGGATGTTTTCCATGACCAGATTTGGCATTATGTGACAGCTCAATATTTTCTTTGACCATGCATTTTTTTTTTTTGATCTATGGTAGGTAATCTAATATCTATGATATTTAAATCTTTTAAATTATGATCTAGATAGTATATAAAAAAACAGTGTATTCATGTTAGCAGAATATTATTTTAAAGTTTTAATGAACAGACATTTTAAGCTATATATATATATATATATTACTAAAGTTCTGTAACATAAACTAAGAAGTAACAATCATAAAATTTATTTCATTTATATTTGATACAACAGACTGAGATTTATAATAAATATTTCTCATTGTAAAAGATTCACTCTTTCTTTTAAATCATACAAAGGATTGGATTTTAAAGATGTTATATGAAATATGATACATGATATATTTAGTAGAAGAAAATTTCTGTATTTTAAATAAATGTTAAACTTTTTCAGATACCAACAGTTTTCAATGAACAAAAGTGACACATATGCCGAGACGCTGTACCAGATTAAAAGACGCTATGAAGATGCTTCTCTAAATATTTTTAAGGAAAGAGAAAACAGAGCTAAGCCTATTGGTTATTTCAGTTCTAAAGAGGGAAACAAGAGCTTTGCTTACACATGTCAGGGCAATACAGCGTCTGTTGTACAAAGAGTAGGCAATGATGTTGTAAAAGCTGATGAGAAAGCTATTGCGAGCCAGATTTGCACAATTATGTAATTTATATTTGACAATTAGTACAACAAACTTTTAAGTATATATTTTTTTACTGTGACTCATATTCTTATATTAACATTTCAATGTTGCCTTCATTTTGTTAATATTTTGCAATTGTTTAGTCAATATTTAATACTAAGACTTGCTCAATTTTATTAAACATGTTTTTATCAAATTAATTCTGCATGAGATCTGATTACCAATACTATACTGAATAAATTCTTTTTCGCAGTGAAGATTATATCATTACAATATTTTAGTGTTATAATTATTATTTATGTAAAATCTAGACACAGTTTCAGAATTTATCAGATTAAAGAGAATAGACTCAATAACTATCAGTATAAAAATAGTTCAAATTAAACCTGAATGTTCAAGCTTTGTTAAATATATGTGTGTGTGTGAGGGGGGGGGGTGACAGTTAAAAAAATATCTATAATATTGCTTATCATCATAAAAAAAATTCTTTATACTGATCTGATTTTGACACTATTTTAGTTTCAAAATTCAATAGTGAGCATGTTTTTCAATCAAAAAATTACGCAGTCAATGTAATCTTTCTTTGCCATTTAAAGAGAAAAAAAGAATATTGTATTTATTTAATATAGCAGTTGAACATGAATATATGAAAATATACTCTTCTTTTATAGATCTCATATGTGATCCATTTCTTTCATAGATCACATATTATTTAGGTACATTAAAATTAGACTGAGTTTTAGTTGATGCTTTATTTTTTTTAAATACAGTCTTACTAGTTTTTTTTTATGTGTATTAAAAACCAGATCGGCTAGTAAAGAAATTTGTCCAAGGATGTATGCAAACTTTAATCAAAGTCTATAAACTTTTATATTCTAAGAAAATTTTAAAAAATATATTTTACAGGGTGTCCCAAAACATCGTGTACAAATTTGGAGGGGTGGTTGAGGATATCGTAGGAGTCGTAATCACAAAGGGCGGAAATACTACCAGGATGTGATGAATAGAGATAAAGACACAGGAAGGACAATAAAAATTGCAATATGTTGTATAAAAAAAACTTTATAACACTACAAAAGAGTACAAAATTACGTATAATTTGTACTCTTCACATCATAGGATATGTTTGAAATTATGCTCATGGGTATTGATGCAAGCAAGACACCTATGCGACATGGATCGGCGAACATTTTCGCGGATTGTAACCGTGGCAATGCTGATTCGTGCCACCAGGCCCATTTTGTAAGTTAGTGGCGTGTCATGAACAATGGTCTTCATGCTCTCCCGAAAAAAAAGCCCAGGAGTTAAATGAGTGATCTTGGGTGCCTGCGAAGGGATTATCACGCCAAATCCAACGGTTTACAAAGATCCAGTTGAAAGGGTCATATATGGATGTGGCGTAGTGTGATGATCATGTTGAAACCACATTCGATATCGAACATGTGCTGGGACAGCTTAAGCAATTCCGGAAAAATATCCTGAAGGAAGATCAGTTACCTACGACCGTCCATTCGAAGTAGTATGAGGTATGGACTGACGAGACAGTCCACCACGATGTCCATACCACCCATCCATTAATACAGAAGTGGTGTTATCTGTCATGTGGTCGGGTTGTCTTCGGCCTGCGCGTATTGAAAAAACCCTCACTTGAAAAGGTGGCTTCATCTTAGAATATAACTGAAAAACTACGTGAAGACCACAGCTTAAGAAACCATTGTATAACTGCGACACTTTATGGGTGATCGTCCGATTGCAATAACTAAACCTTTTGCAAACGAAGGGATGCAAGACCTCCATGTGCAAAATGTGCCGGACAGATGAGCGAGATGATCCTATGGAAGCGGCAAGTGCACATACACAGATCTCGAGATTTCTTTCCACAGCATGATGCATGTTCCCTCTTTCAATAAAGGTATTTGTGTTGTTCGCAACAAATAGCCATAGCTCCCAGTATCCTGCATCTTTACTGGGAAAGATCTACAATCCGTTAGGTTTTGATGTACCCAAGCGAACATTTAGTGATTTTTTTGGCGCCTTGTTCGATATCGTTCTCGATACAATCATGCAGACGTCCGTTCGCTAATATATGAAGTGCATATCCGTCAACTACGCATTCGTGAAATGATTTATGTTATCGCGAGGCAGTCGGCATCTAAAATGAGAAAGCCACACGAACCGACTTGGAAAAGTCGCGTACAGCGTCACCTGTCCTTTTCTATGTGATTGATTCCTAACAGCATTCTCTACCTCCCCTCCAAGTTTGCAAGCGAAATTTTGGGACACCCTGCATTAGTCATCTATTTATTATTTTTCCTGCAATTTTCTACAAAGTTTTTGAAAACTAATGGAAATGTTCATATAAATCTACTATAACATAAACCCACATGCTTGTTTTAAAAAAAAATTGAAAATAATGTAAAATAATTGCATTGTTTCATAAACTAAAGTACATAATATTTCGTATTAAAATTTAAGAACGTAAGGGTTTTATATGTTAGTTTCATTGTGTAAAAAGTATTTAGAATTAACTTACTTTGTCATGCAAATCTAGGAATGCCTTATATGAAGCCATCAATTAAATGATTTAAAATGTTTTTTTTTTCAATAAATGTTACAACTAGAAATTTTATTATTAGTATATAACAACAATTTAATAAAATATTTATATTGATTAACTGTGCAATGAGATCAGGTTTTCAAGAATGTAAAAACTGACAAATTTCTGCTTTTTTCATTGAGTTAAAATATATGATCATAAAATGATATTGAAAATTTTGCATTCAGAACTTCCAAAAAATTAAATTTTAATATCATCTTGAAAATAAAAATCAGCATATATTCTTTGATATTACTTGTAAAATTATAAATTTACTTAACACTGTTTTTGATAGCAAATGTATCAAAGACATTAAAAATCAGCAACATGAATCATTCTGGACTTAAAGTTGGAAAACTTGCATTGCAGAAGATATTTTAAAATTTTTGTTATGTGCTTAAAATAATATATAAAGAAAGCTTTTATTATTAAGCTGTCTGAAATTTCAACTAAACAACTTTCTTTAATTTATTACCATTGTTTTTTACATTTTGAATTTATTTTGCTACAAAATTTAAAATTTTTTCATAGAAAATCCATAGACAGAATTTAATAATTTATATGAACTAATGAAAACGAAATTTTTACAAATACTTCAGATATCGGAAATTATTTTCGAGATAAGACACACATTAGTCAGAACAATAAATCTTTATTGGTGTTTATAATCAACAGTTTGAAAAGAATATTTTTAAAAATTCAATATACAGATTTTATGTTTGGCAGAAACAAATTAGAATGGCCATGGAATTAATTTATAGCTGCCATATATATATTACTGCACATCATGAATAAAATAATTTTTTACAGATGTAACAATTATATACAGTTTATACAAATTCCTTCTTCACACCAATTCCAAAATCTAAAAAGGAACAGAAGATATATATAATAATTTCATTTTAACTACATTCATAAAATTATTTCTTATCAACTTTTAAACATTTAACTTCACATTTATGCAATTTTCCACGCTTATTGATATGAAATAATGGTAACTAACTATTTTAAACCACAAGTAATTCTTTAGTTTTAATATCACTCATGAAATGGGAAACCTTCTTTCCAAACCATTAAAAGCCACAAATTTGCTTTTTTGTTTTATTTCTTTGCTTCATATTCTTAATGGCGAAGCTGTGCCGCATCTCTCGCCAATTATCATGGCTTGGATTCATTGACAATAATATTCAAAAACCATATTTAACGTTTCCTCTTGAATCACACAGGATTTAAACAAAAAATTATAGCTATTTCTAAACAATTGCAAATACTAGACTCAACAACAACAACAACAAACCCTTTTACCTAGCATTTATTTATAAAATAATGAGTTTTTAGCAGCTTTTGCCTCCAAATAATCTCTTAGCAAAAATTATTGGTACAATAAATAATAATAAAAGTTTCTTCACTAAATTGCAAATATTCTAATTTATGAAAAGAATAATCTAATTTTATTCTAATTTAGTAAGAACTTTTTGGCATAATTCATTAATAAATAGATATCCAAATTTCTGATTTCCATCTCTCTCTCTCTCTCTAGAGAAAGAATTAATAAATACAAAAGTTTTAAAAATTTGTACAAAAACAATAGCATTTAAATATAGTATTACCCTAAAGATAAATATATTCTTCAGTTAATATTCAAAGAAATATTTGACCATTATCTGTTCTTTTACATTAAAGAAGTGCATCAAAAAGAATTATTTTTAGTGACATTAAAAAAAATATATATATAAAAGAAATTAGAAATTAAACAGAAAAATAAAATAAATGAAATCTACGATTGGAAATTTTAAGTTATCATGTGAGAACATTATTATTTTTTAAGTAATTATTTGTCTTAATTAATTTAAGTCATTAACCAGTTTACGACAGATTCAAATTTTTTTTGCCAGCCAAGGGAGTGGGAAAAAATGAAAATTGCCATTTATGTTTTATTCATTATCTATGCAATTTCGAGCTTCAAAACCCCCTAACCAAAACAACGTCATGTTCTCACAAAAAGGAATGCTAGGTTTGGAAGCTGAATAACAAGCGTTTACGTCACAATGCGATTTGCAAATGATAAACTATTTACCAATAAATTTTTAAACATATTAATTTATATAGAATTTTTATGAAAACAATATTTTTGTAAATACAAACTGCTATTTTCTAATTTCTGAAATCATAAAATAGTTCCATAATGGATTAATTTTAGAACAGGAGTCAAATCCTTCAATGTTTCCCACTTAAGAATGAATGTATATTTCCCTATAGGGGGAAAGAGGAAATACTTTTATCAAAACTGTTATCAAACACGAGTGAAGTTTTTTTAACATATTATAAAAATTAAATTATTTAATTTCCTTTGAAAAAAATTGCATTCCATGAAAAGAACAGCTATGATGTCATAGGGCTACGTCAACCTTTTAAAAACGCATTTATTGTCAAAGAAGCATACATAACAATAATGCAATACTGGTAAAAGCAGGTAAAAAATATATGCAATTAAAAGATGATGAAAATTGCCATTTATGCTTTATTCACTGCCTACGTGATTTCAAGCTTCAAAACCTCCTAACCAAAACAACATCATTTCCTCACATGATAAAAAATTTTGATTAAAATTTTAAAAAAAGAATCAGGAATATATTTTTCAAGAATAAATTTTAGTAAATATATCAAAAACACTTCTTACTTTAATATTTCCTTGACTATTGGCAGCTACAACAACATTGGAGCCCTAAAAAGAGGAGGATTACACATTTTAGGAAATTGAAATGACTATTGCTGAATTTTTTTTTATTTCAAAATTTATAGTAAATGAAATATTTGCAACATAACTATTGCTATAAAATATATAGGCATCACAACCAAAAAAATTATTATTGTTGTATCAGAAACCTTCGATATTATCATTTCCTTCATTCGTGTCATTCTACTCCCCAAAAAAATCAGTATGTTAATTCATTTTATGCAAGAACATTTTGCATGCCAGTTTTGAAGCATAACAAAACAAGTGTGAACTCAGGATGACTTAAGAATTTCGATTTAAAGCATAAAATAAATATTTTAAGAACAAAACAGAAAATAATCCATGAGAAATATTTACCAGTCTCCAACAAACAGCACTAACAAATTCATTTGAATCTTCTTCTTTTTTATCCTTTTCCTGAAAAAGAGGTTGCAAAAGAAGTTATAATGCTTAAATTGATTTAACATCAAATAGCAAGAAAATTTATTATAACCTTATCCATTAAAGCCTTATTATAAATTACATTTTAAGCTAAGAAAACTGTAATATCAATATTTCATACAATTACGAATTTCAGGAACAGTTGACCTAAATTTCCATTGCAATATGTGTATGATAATAATAATAATAAAAATATAAAAAAAAATTAAATTTTGTTACAAATGTAATATATTTGTGATGTATTATTATTAAACTATACAGTATTATATTCATACACCTGGTGCACAAAAGTTTTATTAGCTTCCCATTATTATTTGACTAATCTAAACAACAGAGTAAATGATTATACATCTACTACACACAGTAATATAATAGATATATCAAATTGTTAAGATGATTTTACATTTATAGATTTGGTTACAGCCAGCCACCCTTATGCTATGGAACAAAGCTGTATAAACAGGGTTTTAACTGACTATTATGTTAATTCATTGTCCAGCTACATTGGCAGTCAATTTCCCAGACTAAAACAGTCTTTTAGGAGAGGCTGGATTCCTCCCTTTTCCCCAAAGGCACACAAATTTGAAACAATCGTGTGCCAAAAAGTCCTCTCCCCTGCTAGCTGCTTTTTTGTTCACAAGAGTTAGCCTTCAGCAAATGCATCATTTAGTGAAGCCTGATCACCACACAAACTGCAATTAATTCATTCTATTCATCAAAGTAAGTTTTGTTAGATTCTCCATGTCTTTCAAAACACAAGACTACTACTACCAAACTGACCATTTCCACCCATAACTTTCAACATCGTTCATGCAGAAAACTCGCTCCAAAGTTTAGAGCAAATTTTCCACTTTTCACATACATGGCAAAAGTATACTTTACCTATCTACATGGGTCTTTCCTGTGGTTGGATCCGGCCCATCAGTTTCCAATCTTTCTTTTTATCCTTGTATAAGATGTTCCCAAAACTTAACTCAATCAGTTGTTACAGTTTTCCCTCTTTATTAATTAACACAATCAACTCTCCAAACTATATTGACAGTTTCTCCAACTAATTCAATCAACCTACTAAACTAAGTTTAATAATATTCTCCATATTTATCTAGACATTGGATTTACTGGCTCTAATCATCCACAACTCTCAGTGCTATATTACATAGAAAACTTACACTAAAGTTAAGAATAACCTTTAAATTCACTTTCTACTTACATGGAATTACATATGGTTATACTTTCAAATTCTCATAGATCTTTGTGTCCTTTTCTGCGGGTGGGCCGGGCCCATATAATTACTAGAAAAACCACAAACCTCAGCCAATATTTCTTACTGCTGAAGTAGACCACAATTTTCGTTATTCCTCACTGTGGGTACACCATTAATTATATACTACATATATGGGTAAAAATTCCCTTTCCTCATCAATATGAGGCTTTGAAACTTTACACATGGGTGGCTTCTACCAAATACCATCCAAAAGAAGCAAAAAGTAAAGATCCCTGGGTACTTTGGGAATGGAACACCCATATTAGTCTAAAGAAGGCAAGCCACTGAGAGAATTTGCATTTATACAACTGGATGATTTAATAACTTTAAAATTTCAAATAAGCATTTTCATTTATGTTTCAATGAAAATGTTTTTCTTTTTCTAAAAAAAAAAAAAAAAATAATACTTATAAATGGTTGGTTGATTTAGTCTAAAATTTTTTTTAAAAAATTCTTACAAGTATACTCTTTATGGCTTCAAATTTATAAGTGAGAACTTGAGATGAAAGACCTTTGAAGTATATATACAATGCATTATTTTCACTACCTGAAATATATAAAAAATAATTACAACTCATAAAATAAAAATTAAAATATATTCAATTGTTAAAGTTTAGAAAATTGCATATACATATAATTAATTGTATGCTTGTATTCAATTTACAAATTATGTTATATTTTACAATACATGTAAAGTTTCTTTGTACTTTAAAAATATATTTTGATATTGAAGGAGGATTCCTTACATTTAGTTAAATTGTATATTATTAAGATTCCATTGTTTTTTTAAACGCCTACACAAGTGTTATTTTAAGAAGAACCTCATAACTTTGAATTGTGGTCAAATGATAAGAAAGATTCTCTAGCCTACATTTCAAATTTCACATTAAACAAATCGTAGGATGTTTGACTCTTGATAGATGTAGCAAAACATATAGTAGTTCTTTCATTGCATAGATACTTAAAACCATGGCTCTTTGCGCATGAGACTAGGCAATTAATTCCCTTACAAATAGGGAAGAAAATAAGATACATTACTATTTTGTTTTTTTTTATCTGAATTCCTGGCAAAGGTTTAATTTGTAGCTCATACTTGAACAGAAGGTTAAAATGAGAACTACAATTCAAAATAAAATTTACTGACAATGTAGTAGTACATACAAAATGATACAAGCAAGATTTAAAAGAAAATTTTTTGACATATTGCCAAAAGATTAAACACATTTCAATCTCATCAAAACTTACTGATTTTCATCATATATATTTATATAACTTTATAATAACTCTCTGAAGAATTTCTTTGATAACAGTCCTTTCTCAATATAAAATAGATTTCTCTGAATTTGTACTAAGCAATTTTAAGATTAATAAGAATATATATTTTTATTATAAAAATTACAAATATATAATTTTAAGTCATTAAATACATTGATATTAGATATTAAATAAGTCAAAATTTGAAGGGGAAAAAATGATACACTATGTTAGTAAGTTACTAACTTTTGGAACAATATGCTGAATTTAAGCTGATTTCTTCAATACATTTAAATGTTTTCTATTCTTTAATATATTAATATGTCCCATTAAATAAAAAAATACAACTCACAATATTATATATATATATATATATATATATATATATATATAATAATGAAACCATGTTGTAAAATTTTATTAGAAAAATTATGTGATAACATAAATTACTTTTGGCATTATTTTTTAAACACATTTATAAATGTAAAAAAAAAAAACATAATTTATTTGAAGACAATGATTTAATGATATAATTTGAAACAATTATATACTTTTAAATGTCTGTTTTAAAACACACTTACCACATGCAACAAAATCCCCATCTGTTGCAAGCCCAACAAAATTTTTTTCATTTAAATGACCTTTGAATGATCTTAAACTGTAAGAATTGTTCACATTCCAAAGTTTTAATTGGCTATCTGTAGACCTAAAACATTAAAGAACAAAAAATGAAAAATAGCACAAACATTTGTAAGGTAAATAGTACACTGAAATTAGCACTGAAAGCATTGTGAAATGTTTGGTAATTTTTAAAAAGGTTGCATAGTGTGAAATTGTTGCAAGAATTAAACCCTTTTTAAAGGTCTTAGCCAAAAACTTAAAAACCTTTTTACATTCATGGATATATAAACCTGCATATTTCCTAAACATGGAATGTTTTTTGTTTTGTTTTATAGCAATGTATTAATTTTATTGATAAAAATGCTTAAATTTAAATATTTATTTCTGCAACACTGGCAAGAGCATAACGTCTTCTGTGTAAAATAAATTATCATTTTGACAAAAACATAAAAATGAGAAGGGGGGAGGACTTTTCCATGTATCCATCAAATTATATGCATCATCATCAACAAGTATCTATCAAATTATTAGATTTTAAGGTTATGCTGGCTTAATTGTTTTATATGTCCTTTTCATTGTGTACATGAGCTTTAAAAAATATTTACTAAGTAAAAAATATTTTTTTACAAAATATTGAAATTCAGAAAAATTTGCACAATTATTAAACTGGTATTGCTAAAAGAATATGTTAAAATTTTGAGACAAAGTAAAATGTTTTTGGATATATTTTAATAATATTTTTGGAAGTAATGGAAAAAAAAAATAACATTCAGCTTAATTTTCAATTAATTAAAATTTCAAAAAATTGCTCCCAGCTGCACATTTCCTACTTCCAAGGTACATAGGCACCAGATTTGGTAGCTCTAGATCAAACAATCTGATTTGTAGAGTGGTAACAGAGACATATATTCATCTTTATTGGTCATCCAGTCAAAGTCTTTAATTGTGACAGATATTAATTAATGCTTTGTTATTTTAATTGACTTATATATGTTCTGTACATTGTGTGCATAAACCTTTCTAATGAAGATCAGTTTTAAAAAAGAAATATATGTGCGCACATCAACTATCTTAAGAATTTTATGATATTACACCATTACTTTATACATCTTGTAAACTACACAGATATTTAATAGCATTTTTCAACTTTAGTTTTCAACAATGGAAGAATATCATACAATATTAATTTTATGATGAAACAATAAAATGAAATATTTGACGAAACAATAAAAACAGTTTGAATTTCAGAGCAATAATGTTATAACTAGTATTGTTAGAAATGAAACAAAAAATTGCCAACATTTAGGAAAATTCACATAATTACTATTGATATTATTGAAAAGATAATTTTTTTTAACTTTACAATGATATAAAAGTTATTTTTGTGCTGTAATATTTTTGAAAGCTATGGTGAGAAAACTTTAAAATTTCACTTAATTTTTAATGAAATGAAATTTCAAAAAAAAAAAAAAAAAATGAAGAGTACATTTTTACTTGCTAAATTGTATGTACACCAAGACCAAGTTTGTAGCTTTAGGTCATATGGTCTGAACTACAGAGATATGATAGATATGCAAATAGCTATGCATACACACATTCATCTTTATTATTAAAAAGTATTTAAACATAATATAATCATAGGAAAGTAATTTTTAAACATTTTTGCAATAAAAAAATCCTCCAGTAGTACATTAAAATAAAGTTTGAACAATAAGATTATTTAATTAAAACCTTTTTTTTTTTTAAATTATGCATGTTGAATATTGCAATACAATTAGTTAATAAAACAGAAAAAACTTACGCTGAAACAATTTCTTTGCCATTAAGAAATTTTACATAAGAAACTGCTTTCTTGTGCCCTTTAAAAACTTCTACGGACTGAGATGCATTTCTTAAGTCATAATAATGGACACAATGGTCTGAAAATAATCATAAAATTCTGCAAATCAGTACACAAAAATTACTAAAAATTTTATAAGCATTAAACTTATAAACAGGATTTAAAATACCCACATTATTTATACTTTTTAACAATGGGAAGTTTAAAAGTCATTATACCAAGAGGGTAAAAGTTCAGTGAAAAAAGGTTATACTAAGACCTGTTCAACTTTTATCTATCACTTAAAAAAAGCAAAACAAAAGAAAAAAAAAACAAATTTAAAAAGTAATATCACAACACACAAATTAAATTTCACAAGTATTTATACTTAGAATTATTCCTAAACTGAAGAAGTTGAAGAATGCAAATCCACAAAACAATATTCCATAATAATCTACTATCATGATTTATAATAAATATATATTCTTTCATTTTTCAAATTATTACACTAAATTCCATTCTTCATTCATTACTGTATCAAAAAGAATTTTTTTTATTTACATGAATTACATTATAAATCTATATTAAAAATCAGAATGAGGAGACTTTTTAAAGGATTTAAAAAATTAACTGTTTCTTACCGGCAGAACCAAAAGCTAAATAATTTCGGCTATCAGGATTGAATTTCACACAACATACATTAGCTTTTGCTTCTAGAGTCGCAAAAGAGTGTTCCATATTAGTAGCCCACAATTTTACTGGAAATTGAAAAAAAAAAAAAAATTGCATACATTTTCACATACTACTTAATGAGTTTTTACTTTTTAGTATACAAAATAAAAAATATTGCAATTGTCAAAAAAATAAATAAATAACCTTGAAAATTTTACAAATTTAATTTAGTTCAAAAAATGCTTGTTGATATTATGTTTGTCAGTCTGTCAGTATGTGACACTTAAAAACTCTTTGAGCTAGACGAATGTACTCTAATTGAATATAACACAATAACTATAAAATGAAGAGAACTAAATGAATAAAATTTGATACACAGATTTAACATTTAAAGTATAGATTATCAAAATTGGAATCAAATATGTCAAGAAATTCTATAGGCTTTCTATCTATTGTGTACTTTTATTTTTAAGTTATTGCATAAGCATATTAATGCAATAAATATATCAAATTTGATATATGACTTTATAACTATAATTGTACTTCTATGTCAAAGTTTGGCTCTACTTGATTGGAAAAAAGCCTATCTAAAACAAAATTTGATTTTTTACATATTAACCATTTGCCAGGAATTTATTGCATCATAGATTAGATAAAAATGCTAGATTCAGAACAAAGATCAATATTTTGTAGCTACTGTTTGCCAATGACATGCAGGGTGTTCATGTATTTACTCAAGATCTGCAATTTTATAAGGGATGTGGGATAACACCTTTATTAGAGAATATGCAAGAACGTTTCAGGAAGTCACTCCTGCTGGTCTTTTCAATGAAATTAGTTGTAATTCTATGTTTCCAATTTATCTTATCAGGAACAGAGGAAATGAAAACAATAAGATGAGGATATAAATGCATTAACAAAAGTTTTAAGACATGAGAAATAACAAGTGTAGTAAGAGTCAAATTGACAACAAATATACAAACAAAACTTACTATTTATTATCTCTCACTGCATTGCTAGATCATTCTGATGTATACATTAATTGTTCTAGATCTGTTTTTGATAAAAATGCTATCTGAATTTCTTTTCAGTTTAACAAATTTCACTAGCAGTTGCTTTGCAACATGACCCCCCCCCCCCAGATTTGTATTTTGTACTCCTATTTATTTCTTAGAAATGGAGCAGGACTAAGAGTAGGATTGTAAGCCACTAGAAAATTCAAAACCAATACAAACAGCTAAATTTATTTTCAAAACTCAGCTTTATGATCCTTGTTTTGCACCTGAGTATTTAATTATAATAATACTAAAGATACTCATTCTTAAACTCGGTGGATTTAAACATCCAGAATATCCCAGTTTAATTAATTTATTAGCTAATAATGATATCAATATTGTTTAGGGAGATATGCCTTAAAAAGGGTTGATGCCATTATAATGTTTATTGACAAGAACAAGTAAATAACTGTAACAGTATATACTGTGTAACAGGTATATACTGTTTCCAATGTCACAACCATACTAAGATATTTGACACAATATCTAAGATTATGCTATTTTCACTGTTTGAAAGCTTTAAGAAAAATATTAATGACATCTTGCTAGACAGATTCACTTAATTCAATAAGCCCCTTTCTATTATGAGTTTTTGTTTCTTGATAATTAAGATGTTTATTTAACCAATGCCAAGAATCTGAAAAAATATGTTTAAATGCTTTAAAAAGTTGCCTTAAAGACAATACAACAACATACCAATTTACAATCCTTATACACTTCCACAAAATCATTTCACTCACGATTTAATATTTACAATTAAAATCACAACATTTCATAACTTTGTCAGTTACTTAGTGTATCAAAAAAAGATGCAACATCAATTTGATTTTCAAAGGATATTATAAAACTTTTGTCAATATACTTAATATTATTATACTTAAATGCTTAAAAAGTTTTAAATCTTCAAAAAATTTAAAATCTATTCAATAGAAAAAATTTTTCCACATGGTATTACAAAGGATTATATAATGTCATAAGATAGGCACATGAACTAAAAAAAAAAAATGACTTATTATTGTACCTTTAGCATCATCTGAGCCAGATGCTATTAAATGAGTATCCACTTTATTGAAGTCAACACTCCAACATCTCTTTTCATGTTCCTACAAGAGAAAAATTATCATTAGATTAAAAATCTATAAGCATTTGATTTAATATATTGCTTAGCATTACATCTCAGTTATAAGTTTTAAAATTAATCTTAAAGATTAATCTAATCTGATAATTTTGAACTGTGATAAAATTCTATGGATATGTCTGGATGCATTCAGTTAAAAAAAATGATATAAAACCTGGACATTTTTAAAACTCAGTTTGCTTAAAATTGTGAATAATTTTAAGTCCAAAAAATGTTATAAGAAACAATCTGAATTATTATTATCTAATCAAGAAGATAAACTTCAGTTGGTAGATTACTATAAAGTAGTTACTTTATTTATTTAAAAGTTCTAATCATCAATACTTTAATAGAACATCTAAGCATTTATAAAGAGTCAAATAAAATTTATACGGATATTTGATAACAATAAGAAATATCTAAACAAAGTTTCAATATAGCTGAAAATATAAAAACTGATTATTCTTCAGGGTAAAATATTAATAAATCTCAGAAAACTATACTTTGCTGGTGAAACATATGCATAAATAACATAATTACAAATAATTTAAGATTTGCTAAACTTAGCACTGTATATAGGAATGATATTTGAATACATCAAAAACTGGATTTAATGCATTTCAGTATACAGATAAGAATTTCTATTACCTAAATTTAACAAAAATGGGAAAGAAAAAAATTGTTTCAATGAATTTATAAATTATAGTAGGAGTAGGCAAGCAAGAACTTATAAAACAGGGAAAAAAATTATAAAGACTTGATAAATAATTTTGATAGTTCTTTGTTTTCAAATGTATGAGGGCAAGTTAATAATAAATTAGACTTTTTTTAATAGGGAAAGATGATTTTAAGACATGTTTATTATTGTTACTATGATAAATAGTTTCAAGTATAAATAACCATTGGGCATTTTATTTTTCATGTGCTTATTCATCTATTCAATATCATGGTGCATGAGCAAAGCAAATACTAACTTAATTTTTAACAAATAAAAATGTCAATCTTTTGAAACTTAACACAGATTGAATGTCAAGTTCTTAATCGCATCTCAGGACAAATAGCAGGTGTTAGCAAATAGCAAAAGCCAATAACAAATAGCAAAAATTGCAAGAGGGAATTGAAAATTTAATTCCACTTAATCAGTTTTCTACAAGAAAAGATTTCACTTCTGTTTATCGGTACTTACTTAAAGGATATTGTTTACATCTGTTTTGTTTATGGATGATGAAAAATTAATGCAGAATACTAAACTCAATAATTTTTTAAGGAAATAACAAAATATAAGGAATCTAGGAACCTATAAACAAATTAGGTACCTCTGACAATCAGCTTGATTGTCCAGAATTTTGATTATTTAGGCAGTGAAACAATAAGAAACATATTATATATATATATATATATATATATATATATAAAAGACATGTATTTAATTTAATCAATCTAATATAAATTATTAATTTAAATATAAATTATTAAGCATGTTAAAAACTATAAGTGCAAATCTTAATTTTGAGGTAATGGCCAAAGAAAGCAACTTTTAAATATTATTTTAAAATTGGCAAAGATACACAACTGAATGTTTTCATAGATGAGTTTTGATGAATGAGTTCATGACATTGTTTCAGATTGAAACCAAAGTAAATTTAAAAGAAAATATTAAAAACAAAGAAAAAATTTCACCAAAATAAAAATATCATAACAAAGGTATTTTTTAAAAATTTAAAATAATGCAAAAACCATTTGTTAGATAATACTTTGGGAAGATGTGAACATTAATTTCTATAGTAAAGTCATAGGGATTAAACATATGGTGAAGATTAAGCCTATTTCTGCACTCAATTAAACTTTGCTTGATGGCTATTTTGATAATGTGGATTTCTTTCATCTGATTGAATAGAGAGGCAAGACAAGTCCACAACTGATAATTTATGATAATATTTTGCTCCAATAGTTAAGTGAAGTATTGAATAAATGCACTGCAAAAATATTCAAGGAGCAATCAACAGGTTGAATGACATTTTGTTTACATTGATTCAACAATAAGTAATAAGATCGATTTCTGTGCCACATACGTTAGATTTATATATACACAATAGGATATAAGATTCATGCACATTTGACTAACAATGTAAACAAAATTTTCATTCCTTTTTTTGGAATTTTGCTACAGAATATTTTCAGTTTTCTCATTTCTTAGCCCCCTTCAGCAAGCAACTATTCACATACAATTAAAAACACCATCCATTTAGAAGAAAAATCTCAAAAACACTACTTCCATGTAATTCTAAATGGGATAAAACCTTAACAGAGTTTTTAGTTGGAACAGCTATATGAAATATAAAATACCTTGATTTCGTGAATTTTTATTTCATATGAAAATTCATGATTCCTAGATATTTCACCAAGGACCATATGCCCTTTTCATTTCTACTTTCAAGAGATATTGGGGTGAAAAAATCTTACACAGAATCCTCAAACTTGAAAAATGAAATTATTTCTCCATTCTGCCACCAATTAATTTCAACACTTTCCAGAATGTCCTATTGTTAGTATGCAATCATAATTTAAAGTAGTATTTTCTTTGTCTTGAAATGACCCATTTCAGTAAATTTGGCCAACATGATGTCATTAATGTCATCAATATAGTCACTGAATGCAGCTAATGTTAATAAAATTACTTGTAATGTCAATAAATTTTGAATGACCACATCTTATCATAAGAGAAATACAATAAAAGGATAATCTATATTTATGAAAGGAAGTTGTTTGTGTGTATGTTTATGGTGACCAGACAAATCTATTGCACTTATAGATATGAAATTTGTTAGACAAGTAGTTTTAATGATGACTCAATGCACTTCAAAGCCAAAAATTTAAAACATTTTTTTCTTTCTTTAATACCTTGTATTGTTTTGGACATATTTGTTCATTATACCATTTCTAATGACTGCAAAAACACTATTAAAGAGAACAAAAAAAATGGGCACTTTACAAAATTTGTTTTGCATATCTGATAACACTTATTAAATTTAGAGAAATATTTAAAAATTAGTCAATTTTCCCAAAATATTTTAAGACCTAAAAGTAAAATTTCTGCATCCATCATTCTAATTCTACATTTTAAATTTCTTTAAAATAATTATTCAAACATTTCAATCAAAATATCTTTAAGCTTTGGTTTTCTGATGAGTTAAAAGACATTCTTCACCAATCTATAAATGTCTTGCAGGGAAAGTTTTATTTCGTCATTAATTTAGCAAGGGGCCAATTATATAAAAGTTTATCTCTACCGGAAAGTTTAATTAAACTTTTTGTATCAGAATACGTTTTTGAAATCGTGTGGTATCATCAGACTGATGATGTCAGATTCAGCATATACAAGACTAAAATGCAATAAGGAATTTCTTGAACTTGGATCCTCAGATTATAGTCCACTCATCAAAAGCAATTCTGTACATATCATTTCTATTATTCTGTAAATTGAGAATTGTGCCATCATAAGATCTTAAATGTATCTTCATTTTCAATTATGCTAAATGTTTTTTATTTGCATCTGATATCATTGCAATAAAAGAAAGTCAATGAGCAAAATAAATATAATTTTTTGTACAATATTTTCATAGTTTTATTTTATTGTGGTTTTAAATTATTTTGCAGACATGCAGTGAATAATTAAATTTTGTGGGGAAAACATAACTTTCAATATACATGTGAAGCATTAACAATATAGTGGAAAATATTATTAATGTTCATAATACTAAAGGCTTAAATCATGTATAAAAATATATTCATTTTTAATATGCAATATTAAAGCTTAAAGCTATTTAGTCTAGTTTTTAAAATCTACAAAAACAGAAATGCATATGATGTACAAAATAAAATATGAATATTTTTTAAAAATCTCTAGATATTATAACAATTGTTGACACTATTGAATTTTGTGATTTATGCATCGGTAGATCTTTTTCAAAAGACATATTTTTTAGATGCGTAGAAGGTGTAAGTGTAATTTCATTTATGAATTATACTAGACCAGCATATATCGCTTTCTCACCTGTTACTTAATTCTAAATTTCTAGGGGATTTTCAGTTATTTTAAATTTTTACAAATAATTGTACATATTAACAAAATTTATTGTAAAACTGGACTGAGTGTAAGATTTATAGCCATTCTGTATATGACTGAAGATTGTACAAATGTATTAAGAGAAAAGAAATAATTCATTGTAATTTTGATTTCATGGGTATTCCTGAGCCACAACATGCATGTTTTACTAGTTAAAATAAAATAAATAAAATGAAACAAAAGTGATATTTTAAATTATACTTGCATAATAATAATACAGCATTCTGCCTGATTAATTATAATTAAAAATGTCAATCAAGCTGGCAATGAAAATTGGTGAAATCAGTTCAAGCCCTTGAGGACTCCATCAAATTTATTTTTCAATACCTCTTTGAATGGAGAGGATGTGGATAGACAACCATTGATGATGTATCTAGAAGTAATAAGCCTCAAATGACACAAATTTTTTTGAAATAGGTAAATTGGTTGCAATTGGAGAACTCTATAAAAGTCTCACATCATTTATTTTTGGGGATGTATAACATTATGTCTGAAGAAATCAAATTTGTTTCCCTATCTAAATAAATAAAAAGATTTGAAAGAAGAGTCAAGTTCATGAAGTGAATATGTTTTTCCTATAATATCTATATTTCTTTAAACTGAGGGAAAATCTTTTACACTGAACTTCTGACTCATTTGCAATTAACTAAAGAACCAGCACTTTCCAATGAGAGTTGAAAGTACAGACATTGCAAAGGAAATACATATTATCATGGGAAAATTATTTGTTTTTTTAAAAAAAATCTTCAGTAAAAAAAAAAAAAAACAAAAAAAAAACAGCACCTGAATTAAAAAAAAAAAACACTTTTAAGGTCCTTATATAAGGACGATTAACATTAAGCAATTTTTAAGGATTTTCAATAATGCTATGCACCCTAGTAAATATACATACAAAAGTAAATATACATAACAACTTAAGGTTTGCATTTAATGTTAGTCTTCAAAGAAATAGTCGAATAAATTAATATTAAATAATCTATACACTTATATAAAGCTCAATGTGTGTGTGTTGGCGCTTTACAGAAAAGACCATTTGACCTACAGCTACCAAATTTGGTACATGTATACCTTAGAGATCGGGAATGTGCACCTGGGGTCCCTTTTTTTGAAATTTTAATTATTAATTAAAAATTAACTTTCCCACCAAAAAATCTTTTCCTTTTTCCCCCAACGCCAAATGAGTAAGGCTTCAGTTTTTTCCCCAACAGTAATGAGGCTAGGGTTAAGATTTTTTGGCCGATTATTTCAAACGATTCTGTTTATTTTCTTAATGTTTTATTGCTTTTAAAATTAAACATTGTTAATTAATCAATCTTTCAGATTCATTCTGAAGTACTTATGAATTAAAATAACACAGAATAAAGGAAATTAAAAATTTCTAATCTGCATAGTGTTACCCCAACTGGCATAGAAAAACTCACACATTTGCTTTACTGTAACTGGCGTTGAAAATTCACGCATGCGCATTGTGTTCTGATTGTTGACAATATTATCAATGGATGATTCTTGATTTAAATTATTTTTAGGTTAGTTGCATGCTTTTGTAATTAAATTGTATTTATGTTAGTTATATATTTTTTGTATATGCTTATAGTTTTAAGTACATCGTTTTTTAAACCTGTTTTCATCCTGTTTCAGCATTTGAAACTAAACATTGTTAATTAATCGATCTGTTCATGATGAATCTGTAGAAAATTTTGTTGACAAATTCTTGAAATATAAAATTAAGAAAGATATTCTTTAGTGCCCATAAAGTTTAAATGCTCAGTGACTCTGTTATCAGTAATCATATCACAAAAAATGCTTTGTTTCAGTAAAAAATATTATTATATTAATTGCAGATTAATCCTTTCCACTTTAATTTAAAATATAAATTCTACGGGAGCTAACAGAAAATTAGAGAGATACATATTATGTTATGACTGAAGGTGTTTATAATATTATGAGTGAATTATATGACTATCAAAATTTGAAGTTTCAAAATATTTTGATGAAGAAGCTATTAAAGTAGGAATTGCATAAAATATTTAATTATTAAAATTTTAACAAACATCAAGATTGGCGAACTGGCTGGTCGCCAAAGGCGGCAAGTATTTAAATAAAAGCAAAGCATATGACAAAACTTTTGTTTTGCTAAGAGATTTTATTTATAGAAATTTAAGACAGAATAAAAAATATACTGTAATTAAATCATATTTTACGTCAAAGGGAGACAATGAGCATCATACATATTAGCATAAAAATTTAATATTTACCTGAAACGCTTTTAGTTTTTGACTCGTAAAAGCATCCCATAATGTGACAGTGCCTTCATAATCACTACTTGCTAGCATATTCTTATGGAAAGAACTCCAGCTTATGCAACTATAAAAATCAAATATACAAGTTAATTTAATGTCATTCGTAAGATTATTATTTTTTTTATTCATATTTTTGAAAATTACGTACAAAGATTCTCTAAATTACCTAATAAGATTCTCTATTATCCAATGAAGAAACTATATTTAGGTCAATTTACATTCATAGTAATCACTTCAAGGAAGAAAAATTTCTTTACAGATATCAAAATAGTAAGAAAGAGAACTGACATGATGTTTTATGTTATATACTTTGGAAGTTTAATTAACAGCAATAATAAATCATTAGCAACCTTTTAGTAATAAAGGAAAATATTCCATAAAGCTTTTAGTACATGGGCACAATTCTTAAATTAGAATTCCAAATATAATACAAATGATACATATGAATGAAAAATCAATTTTTTTCAAGACACATGCATCCATTTTTAAATTAAACATTTTTTTTTTGTAAAGCTTCTTATTTCAAATTAATTATAAATGAGGTAAGAGAGTAAATCATTAATTAGTTTAAAATCAATCCTCAAAAATTTTAACTTTAATTTTAGAGATAGTACAAATAATCTACAGATTCAAATAACCTAGAAATCTGATAAAATAATTGGCATATAACTAATTATCTCAAAACATTATATTCAGAATTATTGTTTTGGATTAATTAACAAGATCAAACAATAAATTTGAAATAATATATCAGTTATTAGAAATAAGTTAATTATAAATGAGGTAAGAATAAATCATTAACTAGTTTAAAATCAATTCACAAAAATCTCAATTCTTATTTTATGGACAGTACAAATAATCCACAGATTAAAATAACATAGAAGTCTAATAAATAAAATAAATGGTACATAAGAAGTTATCTTAAAACAATTATTATATTTATAATACTGTTTTAGATTGAAATTGACTAAGCAATAAATTAAAAATAATATATTTAATAAATAAATTCAACATCTTCAATACTTCAAGATTTTGATTAAAAACATTCAAGTTAAGAAATATTTTTTAATGAAGAATATAAGTTTTTATTTCAAAATTAAAGATAATCATAATATAATTGATTTTACCTAATTTTTGAATTACAAGTCATTTCATTAACTGCATAATGCATATCAATGGCATCCCGAATCACAGAAGCAAACTCAAAGACCTATGTAGAAATATATATTTCAATGAATGAAAACAAATATATAAATTAATCGAACAATTATAAACAAGTTTTTATATTAGTAGAACAAAATATCTTATATTTGATATAAAATAAAAAAAAATGCACTTGATATTAAACTAATGCTTGATAATAATACTTAACGTTCACGTACCTTGATTTTTTTTGTTACTCCAGCTATAGCAAAATATTCATTATCTTTATCAAATTCTATACTGAAAAAAGAAAAGAAAAAAAAACATTGACCAATTAGTAAACTTTTTAATAAATAAAATATCAAAAATATTTTTTAAAAACTTAATAAAATACAGCATAATAATAGATAAAAAAATACAGCATAAAAAATAATTCGGAAATTATATCAGTTAAATAGATATGCCTTTAAGAATTTATTTAAAGAAATAAATGCCTGAAAATATCTCAAGAAGAAGAAAAAATTAAACAATCATATAATTTTTTTTCTTTTTACACATCTTTTATTTAAATAGTACTTTATGCGTATTAATAACTTAATATGCTACAAAATCATGTAAATTTTATTATTTAAAAATAATTTACTAGACATTTTTATTATTAAAATGTTACATCATTTAAAACGAAATACTCTTGTACTACACACCATGTATTTAAAGACATTAATATATTTTCAATGATTAAGATTACAATTAATAATCTTAGATAAAAAAAACATTTAAAAAATAATGTAGATAGAATAAAAAAGTTTCTTTTCATTTTAATGTTACAAATTTAAGTTCTAGTGTACTGCGAACTATTTATATCTAGGACATTGCTTTGAGATGAAAATAGAAATATAGAGAATAATATGTACCTATATTCTCTATTATAAGGAACAATTGACAATTAACAGTGGAATACAAACAGAAGGTTTTAAAAATGTGTATTTATATTTTATCAAGCAATATAAATAAACAGCAATAAACTCATCCATGAGAACACTTGATAAGAAACTGTCTGATCAGTAAATTAAATAATATTTCTCATTCATTTCCAAATTAGAAAATAGATTGTCAACAACAAATATGTAAACATATTTAATCGTTTCTTTAATTAAAATTATGTAAAAACCATATAATTAAGATTCACTACTTAATTCCTAAAACACAAAAATGCAAGAATTTCAATAAAATGCTAATATAAATATAATTTAGCAACATATAAGGATATAATATATTAATAAAAAGGAAAGGAAATAAATATTAAAATAAATGAATAAATTAAAAAATAGTACTTAAGTTAAAAAAGGATTTTCAATTTTTTCAAGGTTTATGACACGTAAACGATATTCAAAAAGATATTGGCCATCATGAAAGCATTTACCCCTTAAAAAGCAGCACATTCTAGATTAAATGTTTATAATTCAAGAATAAATGATTTTTAATTTATATATTTAATAATATTTACAAATGATGTTATTATTATATTTGAAAACTACCAAAAGTATAACTAATAGTACATGTTCTATAGTTTCAGAAATTCTAATGCAAGGTAAAGAATTTCATTTTTTTATCCTTCTAAAACCTAGTTGTAATTAAAGTTAAACAAGACAAGTTATGATAAAATTTAAAAAAATGCATCACATTTACTGAAATGCATTTCAAAATGATCCCTACTAAGAATACAACTGAATGGCAGTATGTTTGAGTGTTGCCACTCAGCGGTCAGATTTTTTGACCTAGAACTTCCAAATTCGATACATATATATTTGGGGAGTAGAAATATGCATCTTGGCGTTTTTTTCAAAATTATTTTTAAATCAGATGAAATTTTGGTATTTTTTTAGTGTAAACTTTCAAATGCATTGCAGAAAAAAAAAATGTTTGCATTATCTTAAGATTCAAAAAATTTATTTTCAATAATACCATCCTTTTTGTAGTATAATTTTTTTTCTATTTTTAATTAATTTTTAGAAAATATTTAAAGTATATTTCACAATTATATATTTCATTGTTGAAATGAAACTCAAATTGTTTTCAATTTTGCTATATCTTATATTGTCTTTCTTTCTCCATTGTTATGACCAAGAAATAAAAATTTAGCTTATTGTATGTTAAGAAGATTTTAGTTTAAGGCATGCTTTAAAAAATGTATAAAAATAAAGGCAGATAATTAAAGAAATGCCTAGCAGTATGAACAGAATGGGGTAAGACTTCTAAAGTAAGTTATATGCCAAAAGAAGATTAAAATTCATAAATATTTTGTTGAAGATGCTATTAAACCAAATTACACAAAATATTTAATTAAAATTTTAGCAACTATAAATCCCAGCAAACTATCTGTTCGTCATATTTGGCTAGCATTGGATAAAGAAAATAAGCTTGTATTTATTATATTGTGTGGCCAAATCACTTACAGAAACCACTAACTTTTTCAAGAAATTCAATAATTTTTGAATATATTTTAATAATTTAAAACCAATTACCACCAAAAATGCCCCTCCGAAATATTATGATTAAAATTTGCCATTAGGGCACAAAATATCAGTTTAAGAAAATTCCATTTTTTTAATATAAACTAAACATATATTTCACCTTATTATAAACTTACTGTACACTGTACAATAAATTTGCTACTAAAGAAATACTATATTTCGATTCATTATAATTTATTAATACATCTTTTGAAAAAGCATTTAAATAACAAAAAGAATTCTTTAATATCAAATGCATACCTGGATACTATATTAGAACCAACAAAAGTATCTGAAGAATAATTTAAAGTTGCTAATGGCCGGACAGAATTAAAACGACCAAATTTACTAAGATCTTGGTCAAATAATTCTAGTCCATTCCCCGTCATCTCACCTTCACAGAATTTGAAAAAAAAAATCATAAAATTAAAACATAATTCAGTAATAAACAAAAAAAAAGTGTATCTTCTTTGATAAATTAATCATGCAAAATTCACGAACACATATAAATAGGATACAAGAATAACAAAAAAAATCTGTAGATAAATTAACTTATAATAAATAAAACATCTGATTTTTTTAGGGTGTTATGATGCTCACTTTTTTGCTGTTATCAGTGAAAATGAAAATATTGTAAATGAAAATTAATCTAATACAACTATTTTTATTTTTTATTATATAAGAGCAAAATAAAAACAAAATAATCATGATTATTCAATACATAACATGTTAAGAAAAATATTTCAAAATATGTTAAGAAGCAAAATACAAATGTTGTTAAAAATAAGATTACAGTAGTTCGATTCAATTACAACATGCAGGGAGGGTGAGAGAGTAAATATTTGGAATTTCTGTAGTGTTACAATAAATTAAAAATACATTTTGTTTATTATTGCATTAGACTGCATTATAAATTATTTTAGTAACATATGATTTATAATAAACACATATGACTTATATGTGTGTCACATGACTTAAAAGATAAGAAATTACTAACCATTAGAATAAAATATATCTTTTGAGCGATAAGTGAGATAACTCTGCTTCAAATCTTCAATATGTTCATGCATTCTTTTTCTTCGTGCGGCTAAAGTTGGAGCTGTGAATAATTTACTAACCTAGAAAAAAGAATAATCCAATGAAGAAAATACCAAGCTAAATCAAATGATATAATTTAAATTTATTGAATTCTGATTTATGTAAAACTTATCCAAAAATCATTATTTTGAATTGCTAATAAAGTTTCATAAATTTGTTTAATATACAAGACTTATCTAGAAAATAAGTTTTTACAAGAAAACAAACAATATATATACCATCTCTTTTTCAATACAAAAACTGCAGAATCATGCTTGTAATTCCCATAGTATATTTTGGTTTAAACGTATAAACCATTTATGATAATTTTGTAAATGAAACTGCCACTGCTTTATAACACTACAATGAAAATGTAAATGTTGATTTGGGATTCATATCTTATGTTTTTCAACACCATTTACGTTACAATTTCGGAAACAGATACTGTGTGATAATTTCTTATAAAAAGAACTGTGACATTAAAAGGAAATAGTTACTAATTTCTGTAATCATCAAGTGATGATTCACAAAAATAAACAGTCCCAACAACTTTATAAAATTATTACTTAATGATATATGGTTAAAATATGGCTTAATGTTGTACTCTTTCCCACAAACATTTTGACAACCTTTAAAAATCCAAATTATTCACAACAATTGCTTACTCATTATTTACACAAAATTTCTACAGCATCTACAATTGATACAACTGAAAATAAATTTTATACAACCAGGCTCAAAAGTTTTATAGCAGACTTGTGGAAATTAGTAATAATAAGAACTTATATTTTCAATGCCAAAACTGCAATACAATAAAAAAAAAAAACTGAACAGCAAGCATATATCTCAAATGATTTAATCACGATCATTCCAAAAAGATATTTCAATGGTCCTTATCCCTCTTCATTATACAAATTTAGGTGATAATATCTAAGTAAAAAATAAAGCTTTAAGCAAACTTTTGTTTCAACTCTGCTGATCAGTCATTTAAAGCATTCTATAATTCGTATAATACACACACACACAAAAAAAAAACAACCCTTTTATACCTATAAAATACTTTTGAAATAATATACAAACATCTGACAATTTGAGATGGGCATCAAATAATATATAAGTACTTGATAATTTATTTTAATTATAAACATATATTCTCAAACCAGGAAATATGACATTAACAGCATTTTCGGTCAATTTTATCAGCAAATGGGGAGGGGGCACCCTTTAAAAAGCTGTTCAAACAAACTATAATTCTTATTCCTATAATTTGAAGATTTTAATGGGCAAGGCTGCACCACCTGAAGATCAATCAAAACTACGCATAATGCAAAAATATATGAGATAATGTTATCTGAAGCAATAAACAACTTTTCATGTTAGAGGAAAAATTTAAAAACTTTATTCACAATTTTCGAACAATTGAACTTAGGTCCTAAAAAGAAGCAAATTTCAACAGGCATTCAATTAAAGCTATGTCCCATTACAAACTGCTAGAAAATTTTTGAATTTAAATTTATATTTAAGTATAAAATGTTCACTATTAAATCATATAAAGTCACAAGATGGAAAAATAAATGGCATACTCACATATTTACTTCCATTGAAACCATCTTGCTTTGAGCTACATAAACTAGATACTACATTATTGGAAGTAGACATAACTACATTATTGGAAGTAGAAGGTTCAATTTTTGGATGAAGATTGTTTGGAAGAATGGGTGGATTTTGCTATAAAAATAAGGAGTAAAATATTATCATTTCAGTTCCATCATTAATAAAAGAAAAAAAAACATCATTTACTTCTACATAATATTTATCATGCAGTAAGATTGACTTATTAAGGCACAAAACACATTTTTGATTATACAGTGTCAAATGTATACCATACATTAATAATCTAAACTGAGATGTATATATAAAAATTTATATTCTTCAGTACCATAAGAAAAGCAAACAAAATGTAATAGACAAAAAATTTAAACACATTGTGGTGAAATAATAGATCAATGTTATTTTTTAAATATCAAAAAATAAACTGCAAATAATTATATCTCAGCAAAATATGGAAAAAAAATGCAGAAGTTAAAATTTATTTTACACATGAACAATTAAAATTTAACAATTAAACACCAATAAAACAATTAAAATGTTAACAAATAACAATTAAAACAATTGGAAGGGGGAAAAAAAGATTATCAAGCATACCATATTTGAACAAAACATTATGAAAAAAATTAAATTTTACTCTCTACCAAAGATGATGGGTGATATATTTTTCAATGAAAGTCTTGCTCCACCATA
The DNA here is from genome assembly GCA_026543865.1 of Argiope aurantia. Classification (NCBI taxonomy): domain Eukaryota; kingdom Metazoa; phylum Arthropoda; class Arachnida; order Araneae; family Araneidae; genus Argiope; species Argiope aurantia. The sequence goes on along the minus strand of JAPMOR010031545.1, from coordinate 1,079,096 downwards.
ATAGGTAAATTAGTTTACCACATAGCAATAATTAGTATAAAGTAAATAACCATTTTCTTGCTTAATTAAAAAAAATATGCTATTCATAGACATTAATGCAAACTTTTAATAAATAAATGTTAATTATTATTAAGAGCTATATAAAAATGCCATGCTGCTTTAATATTTTAAAGATATATTTAAAAAAAACAATTTTTACAATATGCTTACAAAAATATTATTTGATTATCATGCTATTCTAACTTTACAAGAAGAAAAATTATAAATTAATGAAAACCAAATAAATAAATAACCAAATGATGTACTTACTGGATGCCTTACTGTATGAGCAGCTAACATGCCCTACAAAGTAAAATAATTTCTTACAATAAATCAATATTAAAGATAATGTAAGCAAATAAGAATGTATATTTTTAAAAATTATAATATATAATATTAAGAATGGATAAACTACATGAGATAGAAAAAAAGTGGATTTTACCATATTGATAATAAGAATAAACACTATTAAGTGTCAGAATATTCAATAAAATTAAACGTATTTCTGTAATACTGCATCATATACATGTATGAAAAACAATCAGGGAAGTTCTTGTAATATCTTTAGTGTAATTTCATAAAGCAGTTACTACATAAATGTTTTATTTGAAAAGGGGAAGAAAAATCTTTTAAACTCAGTTTAAAAGAGATTTGAGTTTATAGTTTAGACCTTCCACAAAATAATTTTTTCCCAATACATTTTCTTTGTAAATAAATAAATAGGTAAATATTTACTACATACACAATTTCAGTCAATTTTATTCACAATCCAAATTCCAAAAATAGATTTTTGTTAAACATAAAAAAATTTCAAAATGCAACTACGTAATCAGGAATCAACTACCATTTTAAGTTCACTATTAAAACAAATTTCGTCAATAAGCTGGAAGTAGATTCTGAGATATAAGAACAACTACCATTCTGTTTCAGATTCCTACTTTAAGTTCATAAGAGTTGGAACTATGAGGATGAATGCAACTCATGTGATCTTTCAAACAAAGTGTCACATATTTAGTTTAAAAAATAAAGTTATGAGATTGAAATCTCTTTTAAACCTTAACTTCTAAACTATTGCAAATTCTGGAAAAAAAAAAAAAAAAAAAACTTCATAAAAAATTGTTTGTATTGATATGCATTAAATATAATTAATTTATATTTAATAATTACAGAGTTACCTTCTAATTAGCATTATCTTCCAAACTTTAGAAAATTATGAAAAAATAAAAATCTCCATCTAATTTGAAATGGAAGGTCTACCAACAAACTCCACTGTGATTTTCAACATGTAAACAATGCATTTCATGTCCATTCATATCTGATGAAAACCATTTAAATTATCTTTATTCCAAGTTAACATGGACAAAGAATTATTTATAAACTTTTAAATTAAGGATGTTTTTGTGCCTCGGACAAGGATTGAATAAAAATTTGTTGAAATTTTCTAGTGATCTTAGAACCACTGTAACAGGTTATTCTCATAAAGAATTTGTTTAACAACGTATTTACTATGAAAAATCAAACAAACTGCAATTTGTTGATTATGAACAAAGCAATAATTAAGCTTGGAAAATTCAGAATCGGATTTTTTTTTTTTCTTTTTAAAGATTGTGCAACAGTTAAATCTCACAATCAATTTGGAGTTGCTTCATTTTTGAATAACTACACGATTATAATATTTCATATAAGAAAAGATATTAAGAAGCTAAGTTTTTTTTTAGCTAGGTCTGAAGAGATTTAAGAATTATACCACAAAAATTTACATATGAATTTAACTCCAGCACAGAGAATTTTTTTTTTTTTTTTTTTACTATACCATTTTTATTTTTGTCTCAGTAAACTTACCTCTACAGCAGCAGAATCTTTCTCAATAATTTTAATCTGTTGTTGAATTAGTTTCAATTCCTAGGTAAAAAATAAAAGCAGTTAATATAATGGATAGAATACACTTTATAATATTAATATTGTAGAAAGAAGAAAAATGCACTTACTTCTTGCTTTTGAGCTTTGATCGTTGCTAAAAATTCTTTAAGTAGAAGTATTTGAGTTTCCCTGCAATCCTATAACACAAGATAAAAGAAATTGAAGAAACATATAAAATAACAGAAATAAAGAAATTTAAAAAATATACTAAAGTAAACATTTCAGTAGGCAAATAGTTTAACGAAATAGAAATTTTTTATCATAAATTATTGTAAATCCAACTTATACTCTTTTGCTTATGCAAAGCCAATTTGAGTTTTGAACAATTTGTTAAATCATTTCCACAATATAAAAGTTCCATTAATTTATTTTATATTTCAATGAAAACAAAAAAATTGATTCAGCAATAATTATTTTACATAAAAATGTCTTAGAGGCTTCTTTTGAATTCACTAATGTCCAATTATTTTACAGTAATATCTCTGAAGTTTGAAAAATTGGCATTAAAAAGAATAAATCATTTTATATTTAATCAAAATTATGAAATATAAATATGTATATGCATATAAAAATATGCATATAAAAATAAACGATTTCTTTGTGATAAGTATAAAAAATGGAAAAAACCGATTTAACTTCTTAGAAAACTTTTGCCATTAAAATTTGAATTAAAAATTCTGCTTCTAACAAGAATAACAAAGTTACGAAAAAAGTATTTTCTTTTTACAGCATTAAGGATATCAATACGAATGAAAATCAATGACATAATCTGCAAATTCACTTTATTACTAGTTCTTCACTACTATAACAAAAATATGTTGTATTATTAGAAAAAGCAAATGAGAGTTCTCTAGTTGTTCTCAAATGCTTGACCATTTCTGAAAGATTTCTGACTTTGTAAACAATAGAAATGAACATTTGCCAGCCAGATATATATATATATATATATATATATATATATATATATATATATATATATATATATAAACAGGGCTTTTACTGCATTCTAAGGCATTTTAATGATCACACCATTTCCATAGAAATAATATTACCCATACAAATCTCAATTTTTAATTCTAAAAATATTGTATATGGCAGATGATGGCTTGGAAGATGTTTTGAAATGGGGGAAGAGAGAGATATACTGTTTGTCTACCTCAAGAATAGCTCCCGCCAATATGTCTACGATAGTCTGTTGCCGTGGAAACAAGACCTGCTCTATTTTCAATAGGGGATTCAAAAAGAAAGGCATCCATGTTGGCTTACTAATCGCCTTGATGACGTATTGGCGATTTTTTTAAATTGATTTATAAAGAGTGAAAAAAATTGATTAATATATTAATTATATAATAATATTTAAACTTTTAGACATAAAAATGAAATATTAATGAATATGCAATAAAGATAAAAATTATTACAATAAAAAAGTAATTATTTAACTTTTTAATAATTGTTTAATATTTTCATAACTATTAATAATTATCAAGGGCTTTAGATTATTAATACAATGACAGTACTTCGTTGATTATTAAACTTTCAGCATATATTTTCCAACAATTTCTAAGGCAAAACAGTTTTCAAAGTAAAATAAAATAAAATACCGTCTAAATTTCGAAAATAATGTCCATTCAATCATTTCAAAATCCTTTAAATCACTCTCCCAAGTTTCGGTTTCTTCTGAATCAGAATCATCATTGGTATCAATTTGAAATGACAGTTCGTCCACTAAATCTTCTAACAGTTCATCTTTCTCCCAATAATTATTTTCAAGCTTTTTTACGTGTTTGCAATGCGCTGCCCATTCTGCCGAAGTAACTTCAGTGATAACTGTTTGAAGAAGAGATTTCAGATTGTCCAAACTTAAATCGCCAGAAACATTTCGTTCCTTTATTATTCTTTTTACAGAGGACCACACAAATTCGATTGCGTTCAAATCGCAATGATAAGGGCGTAGTCGTATAACTTCATGTCCTTCCTTCTCTATTAAATTATCAATTTTATAGACAATTTTCTTTGGACGATTACTGTCTATAAGAGAGAACAGTTCCGCTTTTCGCATTTTTTGATCGCAGGGTATTCCGTTGTTTTTCAACCAGTCTATCATAACTTTTTTTGTAGAATACTTCGTTGGAGTGCGATTTTCGACAATCGTATGATACGGTGCATTATCCATGCATACGACACTGTTTGGTTGCAAATTTGGAAGAAGTTTTTCCAACACCCATTTATTAAAGTTTTCATAGTTCATTTGCCCGTGATAGTCACCGTTTTTTGTTGATGCTTTATATACTAGTAAAGCACCCGTAAGGAAACCCGTTGATGACCCAGCATGAACAACTATAAGTCTATTTTTCGAATTAACATTTGCTGTAGCTCCCAAAACTGTGTCATCTTGGCAACATTTCTTAAATGTCAAAATGCTGTCTACCCAAGTTTTATCAATATAGACAATCGGCCGTCTAGCTTTCCTGTGACATCTCATTTCTCTCAAATATCTGTGTCTCCAAAAGACAATATCTGGTCTTTCCATGAGTACTTTTCTATTATTCACGCACTTCTTCCATCGGAAATTAATTGAATGTAAGACTTTGCACAATGTGTCTTTTTGCCACGAAAATCCAATTTTTTCTTTCAACACGGGTAGTAATTTTCTGAGGGATGGTACTTTCCTTTCTTTTATGTAAAAGTCTTGAATTGTTTGCCGTATAACACACTTGTCAAAGTCGTCTGTTTCACAGTTTCGCTCACTAGGTCTTTTACGGTGTTTACCGGGTGATTTTAAAATTGTCGATGAGCCCGATGATGAAACTTCCTTTCTTATTTTTTTTTATTGTAGCTTCAGAAATTCCAATTGCTTGAGAAGCCCTTTCCAGAGCTTGTGGAAATGGAATTAACGCAGATTTCGATGAAGCTTCATTGGAACAAAATTCCGCAACATTATATACAATTTTACGTGCCTGCGATTTCAAAATTTCACCCTTCCTTAACTTAAAGGCCATCTTGTAAGTTTAGCAAATTAGCAAAATCAATTAAACCAGTAAGAAACAAATAATTTTAAAAGCAAAAGCAAAATAAACACAAGGATAAGATAACGCGTGCAACTCTTTTAAATCCGAGAAGACGAATGACGTGATGTAACCTTTAATTCCGCCAATTCCCTACACGCTTAATCCCCATTAGAAATGAACTAGTCTTGTTACTACAGCGACCGCCACTAGATAGACTTCTTGGTGGGAGCTATTCTTGTGATCGACAGACAGTAAGTTAAAATCCTTTAAAGTTCTCACTCAATACACAGATTTGTAATATTATTACTCTGAGAAGTTATTTAAGCTCATGGCGATTAATTAATACTCACACTGCATACCTGTAAACCTCTTAGATATACATCCCTCAACACTTACCTCTGACATGCAATTTTCAACAATATCTATGTTTTAAAACAGTATTACAATTTTATTTTCATCAAAATGGAGAAAATATTAGATTCTTAAAAACTGAGGGAATTAATAAAGACAAATATAAATTAATTTGAATTTCATTTTGACTGTTTACAATAGAAGTTCCCAATATTTACGGATCCATTGATCCCTTTACAAGAAAAAAACTTTCAAATGCTCTTTATTCCACAATAATTAATCATACCAAATATTAAAATATTGTTATTTCTCAATATCCCCCCCTCCACCAAATGAAAAGTTGAACAACTACTGGCAGGACAAAATGTCCTGTTAGAAATCTATGGTTTACATTATATATATATATATATATATATACTCACTGCTTCCAGCTGTTGCTTTTTTTGCCCTAAAATTTCTAACATGGCATTAATTTCTTCTATTGTTAGATTGCCTTTTTCCCGGGAAAGGAATGACTGTAATTCATTTAAGTTACTAGAATTTTGAAGCTGAAAGAAAAAAGTGGAAATTAATTGATGCAATATTTTTAAATAATAAGAAAATTGATAAAATAATTCATATAAGAATAAATATTCAGCAGTCAAGATAAAAAAAATGGCAATACAATATCAAACTTTGTTTATTTTTGAAAATTATTAAATGACCCTTCAAATAATGACCCTATATATAAGTTAAGGTGCGGCTAGTTTTTCTAAGCTTCCCATCACAAAAAATGGCAGTAAAATTAAAATTCACATTTTAAATGCTTTAAGAAAACTTAAGCAAAAAACAATAACTACAACTTTTATTTTAATGAACTGATTACAACAACACCTGGAGTCTAATTTATCTCTTTTGGCCCAAAGGAGAAGACACTGTATTGTGCCTCAGCACATGGCACATCATTTTGTGGCGATAGAGATCAGAATCTCTGCTTCTACAGAATGAAGGTACCTTCACAATATAAATTTCTATGCAAGATGGTGTGTGTTTTCCCTTGAAGCCAAAATATAAAGTTGCCTGTTTACATTGAGCAAGAGAACACATTTCCTGGACCAGTCAGCAATAGACTTCTGCACTCTTCACAAACAAATCCGTGTTTACAAGGGAGAGCAATTTAGGTAATCAGATAATTAAATGATTTGGAAGGAACAATGCATTTATACTATCAATCCAACATTGTTGAAAGCCATAGTTACAGAAGTAGAGGAAGAATGGCTTAGGAAGGATCTTGCTCAGTGGTCATTCTGACCTGCATGTGCTTAATGGAGGAATTTCAAATGATGTGAAATATCAAGATGAGATCCTTAATCCATATGTCTGCCCATATGTCATTCTATTGGTAATGGGTTTTTTCCAATTCATGACTGCATTGAGCTCGAATTGTTGAGGATTATCTTCAAGGTCATGATATTAAACAACTGAATCTCCAGACCTGAATCCAATAGAGAATCTTCAGGACTATCTTGGGAGACAGGTTGTTGCATTGTCTTCCTCCAATGTTAAGCTGGAACAAGGATTACTCTTTGTCTGGTCTTTACTTCCCATTTTGGTGTTCATCAACTTATTTATCAGCATGAAAAGTCAATGTGTTGCAGCTAGAGTTGGACACATTCCATATTAGGACCCATTTTTGTAATGTATTTAAAACATTTTTTCACAATTGCAATGTACTGTTTTCTCCAAGAATGGAATTCTGGCGAGTAGTTACATTTTTTTTTTTTTTCTTTCTTGCAAATCATACTAGCATTGAAGTTAGAAAATTTTTATGTCGCATTCATTAAAGAATTGTTTAATGCATAGTTCTACCAAATTTATTGTTTCTATGCTCATTCATTCTCAAATTAGATCCAAAAGGCAGGTTGTACCTTAACCTTTAGAGGCCAGCGTATATGAAAATTTATTACAAAATACCGAAGACGACAACTTTTTAATTTCATAATTAAACATACTCATAAAAAGGATATATTCAAATTAGTATAATTGCAGCTTTTAATAACTTACAACATAGCATTTACAATTTCATTAGTTTCATAAAATTTCTTTCTTATTTGATAATTTATATAAGTAAAGAAATCGTTCTGCAGCCTTAAATTTAAAAAAAAAAAAGTTTTAAGCTTAAAAAGAAAAAACAAACAAATCCTATTTAAAAATTTATCTATCAATTACTGAAAATTTCAACCAATTTCTTTTTCTTATTACAAATTAACTTTAAAGAAAGGAGTGATTTTCCCAAATAGGAATATTTATATTTTCTATATATAATAAATATGAATGTATTTCTGATCTTAAATACAAATTTATTGCTAGGAAATAAATTATGCCACATAAATAAATAGATACAAATTCAAAAAGATTAAAGCCCCAGTTTAAAAATTCATACACAGCTCTAAAGCCAAAGTGATTTTTTTTCCCCATTTAGTGTAGTTGTTAATCTAGAATTATCTTCCTTTTCTGATCAGAAACATACTAAAAATAAGAATTCAAAAAATAGAAAGAAGAAATATGATGTGCATTTAGCTGTTACAAGTAAGCAAGTTTTAAAAAAGTTATATATTTTTTTCAATGCAAATCTGATTTTTTTTAAATATTACTATAAGCTCATTATCATAAATTTTTGTTAAGTATTTAAAATTTTAATTAAATTAAAAACAAGATCTATTTGATCTTAAGTTGTCAGCATTACTGATGATCTGCTTTATTTGTTTATTTATTATTATTAAATTTTCTATAGTTCTTAAGGAAAGTTACATAGAATATGCGTTGTTAAGTCTTCAAAATTACGAGTAAGAATGCCTGCATCAAAAGAACAATTTCATTCATTAATCGAAAATAGTAACACAAATGATTAACAGTTAGCATTTATTTTTGCAACAATAGCAGACAGTAAATATTTGCTTATCTTTTACATACTTACTGGGGCAATGAAATAATCTCATTCATCCGTTCTTGAATCAAACTGTGTCTAGAATTTTATTTTATTTATAAAACTATAATTCCAATTAAACCAGCGAGTTTATTGTTTTTTAATAAATTTTAAAGCAAATATAAAAAAAAGAGGAGACAAACTTTTTAATTGTACAGATAGATATTGGACATGGATACATAACTTGAATCAATAACATTTATAGCAAGCAAAATATAATTATTACTAACGAAACACTTTATATATTTGAGAACCCTACCTAAATTAATTAATTTTAACTTAATTTTTTATGTGAATCTTTTAGGGTTAAAAAATTGTAAGAAATGAACGTAACAATAAAAGAGTTTTTAATCTTATTTTTAATTGATAGATTAGATTGATCTGAAATTTTTTAGAATGCAACTTTAAATGTTTTAAAGCAAATACATACTGCATTTGCACATTTCTTTTTGTTGTCAAATGGATATTTGCTCTTCTCTTTGGCTATAAGATCATTCACTGAAAAGAAAACAAATATAAAGACAAGTTAGTATAATTTATATATAAAAAGTTCAATACAAAAGAAATATAAACATTTCTAAGAGTGTTTTTTTTTTTCTTCTTTTCCACCCTCTGGCTGTGTAATTCTTTAAAATCCCTATTTATATGTGATGCTTGAAAATAAGTCCAAATATTTTTTAAAGAAAAGGAATTAATAATATATGTTACATGATAATAATATAATCGAATAAAAATTTGTAATCGTAAAAATAAACACTCTAAACTGCAAAAAATGAGGGATACAACAGAAAATGGACTGATTGCCAAATCATGGATAACATGGAGATTCGTCAAAGTTTTGAGTTCAAATTTTTTAAAAAATATTATACTTTGTCTGTACCATGTACACGAGGAAATAAACACGATTTGTATTGATAGTATAATACTAGGGGATAATACTAACTCAGTATGGGGCAGATATCCATTAACAGAAGGAAATCACAAAGAGAGAAAATTTTACTTAGTGAATCATTGTTAATTCAAATTATTCAAAAATTATTATTATTTTTTTAAAAATAATTTCAGCATTTTAGCCATTGTCAATAGTAATTGAAAAACTAAACAATCTTTCTATTAGTAAAGTGATAGTAACATTATCAATAGAAAAGTTTACATAACAGATTATAAAGAGAATGTATTTTTAAATTATATTTTTAAACAAGCCAGACATTTAAATGAATTTTATTATACAATTTATTATTACGTACGAATTTAGGAAGTAACCCAAGATATCAGTACACAGTATGAAAAAGCATTATATATATTATATTTATATATTGCTTTTTCAAAAGTAAAAATAGGAAAGATATTACTCTTTCAAAATCCCATTTCCACTTGGGTCTGTATTATTAGTATCTATACTCTGTCAAATTTTTCAATACTAGAACTTATACATATATAGATGAAATAATGCACATTTGCTCAGAAAAATTTAGGACATTACAATAGAACGTCCAACAAGAATTGTAACAGTTTTATCAAACTGATATTAGATATGTATCTAGAAATTCAATAAGACTACAACAATATAATTACAGATGATGAAAGTCATGAAAAAATTATATCATTCACAAAATTTTGTTAAAAAAATAAATAAATCTGAAAAAGTAATCTGAATTCATTACAAATCCTCTCTAGGTAAGTGAAGCATTATAAGCACATATATTAAAAAAAAAAAACAACTTTATAAGTACTGTTTCTTAAAGCAAAAATCTTTAAATATAAAGGTAAGTATGCATAACATATAATATGGATTTACAACCACTGAAATGTGAAATATAATTTAGCTGTTTTGCAAGATAAAATTTGAATCAAATTTATAAACATTTAAACTAAAATTACATATAAAACTGAAAATTTCATTACAGTATCATATTCAAATAATATAAAAGAAATGTTTAGACATGAATTAGTATATTCAAGGAACTTACATAAAAAATTAGGAAATATGTCAGAAACACCTTCTATCAACAAATTGCACTTGGGACATCTTTTATTGTATTCTAAGCTAGTGGATATACAATCATGACTGAAAAAAATTTAATTATTTGTTTTTGTTGTTTTCAAAGTAAAAACAATTTCTTATTGAATACAAAAATGAAAAAAGATGTCTGTATAATTAGTAACCTATAAATAGAAAATTATGTAAAAAGAATTTCTATGCTAATTAAAATTGTCAAAAGCAAACTAAATTCTCTAAATAGTTTTTAAAAATTCAGTCTTAAAAAATTACTGAAATGGGAATGTTTCTGTAAAACTGTTACAATTTAATGAACTGTTAAAATTTAATGAACAAAATAAAAAGAAAATGAATAGTTTTTAACCATACTTTAAACAAGGATATTAAATCAAGTATTACAATAATAATAAAAAAATTATAAAATTTTAAAATAGTTTAAATTATGACATCTCAGATATATTTATTGAAACTCATAAAAAAAAGATTCCACATGTGATATTTGGATTGCAATCAGATACAAATATCTAAAAATTAATATATAATCACATATAATCTAAACTCACCAGAAAGTATGCCCACATTTTGTCATATAAGCTTCAGATATCATTTCAAAGCATATAGGACTAAAAGAGAGAAATCAACAGATATAAATCTTAAAACTAAAATATAATGGAAATTTGTAAAATATTTAAAAAGTATAATATAAAAAATAATTTAATCAAAATTATAATAAACTTTTTTGTAACAATGTTAATGAAGAAAATAGATAGTTTTAACTACTGCTCATTTTAGACTTTACCAAAGGATGATACACAGCATGGTGAGCTTCTGAGAGATCTTTGTTAGATCTTGGTCTTCATCCTGTCATTTACACTTTCTTTCATTTACTTTCTTACTTGCAATTTTGAACTAAACTATTCTATTTTAATTCAAAAGTTGTGTATTTAGTTTTTATATGGACTAATTCAATTTTATGGATTCTGCAACTACTATATCAATCAACTCCATTGATCACTGAAGTTTATTGTATTGCTAAATAAATACAAACTTCATCTTTGATGTCCTCTAATTTAATGAAATCAATACCTCTTCACATATGCACAAAGGCTGTGAGAATTTTTGTTCAGATAATTAGATTTGTAAAGACAATAGATTATTTTTTATTGGAATTTTCATGAGGCTTCAGCAAATATACAAGAAAATTATACATTTGCTGAGATTTCAAAAGTCGTGAGCATCTCTCCAATACCAAATGCAGTTTGTTCAATTTAGCAAAGGACAGAAAATACATATATGATGGATTTAATTAATAAATGGAAGTCAATAGTAGATATACTCAATGCCATACTCCTGCCATGACAGTGGTTCAAAATTCATGATTGTCATAAGGAATGAATTTTAAGCATGATCCAAACAATGCCTAACAACCATAGTGGCCAAATCCAGTATTTGAATTTTTCAGAATGGTCTATAAATCATTTATAAATAATATGAATCCAGTGATATGGAGATTTATTGCACAAGGTAAGTCAATTTTACAAATGATTGAAAAATGCTATTAGCAGCAAAACATATCAATTTCCTATTTCGTTTTGACCAGAAAATACACTCTATGCATAATAAATATAATATGCATCAATAGGAACCATCATTTACTATCTACTCTCTGACAAAAAAATAAAAAAAATCTTCTGTGCTTTTATGTGTATACCAGGAGGCCCAGACTTCATCAAAATAGGAATAAATTAAAAGACAGAGGAGATGTCCATATATTATTTAGCAACGCAATTAATTTCAATTATCAGCAAATTAATCAGCAGAGCAACCACAGATAATCCAAAAAACTGAGCAAACCATATAAATAATAAATGACAAGTTCCAAAATAAAATTGCGCTATTCAAATGATTAAATGAAAAAAAAAAAAAAAAAAAAAAAAAAAAAAAGAAAGAAAGAAATACAGTTCATGGAATGAAAATCAAGCTCTAACAAAGAGCTTCAGATATATTCTCATCTTACTCACTTAATATCTCTCCATTTAAGAGTAAGATAATCTAAAACTGTTAATTTCACTACCCTGAGACAAACAGTACTCGTATATTGTACTCATATTATAAGTTGGATTCATAGCTTAATAAAATTTATACTAAATCTTAATTTGACCATCAGTCCGGAAAAATTGAAAACAAGAAATAGAAAACGACAATATGCTTCTCTATCGTCTAAAGTTCCATGCATATAATCATAAATCTAAGTGAGAAAACATGGCAAAAATATTACCATGAGTAAGTTAAGACATTCAATTTAATCTGCTACAGACCATCAAAGTTGATTTCTATGTCACAGACTTCTGAGATATATCTTTAGTGTAATCCTCACTTAAAATAACAATTTTTGCAGTATTTATCAGTTTAGAGAGACATTTGTCAAGATATCAATGCTCTCATTCGTCCAGCAAAGGTGCAAGACAGTGTAAAAGGTAATAATTTCTGTAAGAGGTTTTTATTATAATTTTTAATTTATGTAACAGGAAATCTAAAATGATACAAAACTGGTAAAATGCTTAGTATCAGGCATCAAGTTCCAAAAATCAATTCTAGTTCACATTTGGTTGATTCTTTCACAATGTCATAATCGCATTATTGAATATTCGTAAGAGATTCAAGAGGCTAACAGAATCACAGATCATTGGTAAATTTACAGACTGTTATCCTATGACTTCCATATTTCAAAGTGCATTATATAATATTCCAATATAAACAGTAGCATAACTAGGGAGGAGCATTTGCAAAAAGAGGTATAAAACTGAGGAATAAATCAGTTCTATGTGAAAGTTTAGCACTTTTTTAACTCCCCAGATAAAAATTAAAAGGAAGGGATTTTTTTTGTTTGCTTAAATACTTCAATATATTTAATTAATCGTTTAAAAAAACTCTTCACAATTTTGTCTCGATTATTGATAACAGTGATATAAAGACTTATATTATTTTTTTGATTTAAAAACCAAAGATAGTCTTATTGTCATAGTATAAACAACCCATAAAATACTTGTTAAAATTCGATTTTCTAATCTTTATATGACTGACAAATAAATTAGATAAGGGATCCAAAACTGATCATATCCTGTTTCTATTAATTAAACATTTTCCATTATTTGGCTAAAAAATTGTTTTAAAAAAGCTAATAGAGTGATTAAAATTTCCCTAAACTGACAGAAAAAAAAAGAATTAGGAATAAATGTAACTAAAAATGTAAGTGTCAAGTGCAGAAATTATTAACTATTAAATGTAATAAGGTAATATAATAATTAAAAATATTTTAGGAAATTTTAATGAGGTACTCAACACATTAATTGTTGAGAGGTTTCTACTCTGAAACTAAACAAAATTTCTGTCTCATAAAATAAGCTACTAAATAACTCTTAAATTTAATAAATAAATATGCAATAAATTCTTTCATCAATATAAAAAGGAACATGCCAAATAATTCTGAAAAAGTAAGTTATCATATAATAATAATAAAAAAAAATGCGTAGGGAGAAAAAGCTTTGCTTGTAAGCTGCATAACATCCAAAACCATTAAATCACTGCTAAAAAAAGTAAATCTGAAACATGATGTTTAACCATAAATACATTTACTGCCATGAGCATCATCCATGAGTTGCACCTACTTTCTAATTGTACCAAACTATCTATTTTTAGCTGACCCTTTCACAATTATAATTAAATAATAGCAAAGAATAGGTCATCAGATAGGAGAACCAAATATCAGGTTTCAGCCATGACAGTAAGCATGTTAAAGTCATATATGATTCTAATGATATTTATTAAATGATTAGAAGCTACACATTTACTTAAAACCCCTCATAAATATATAACGAAAGTCAATAGTTAGAGATTCCTTCCCAGATATAATAAGGAAGATTATAATTAGCTTCTAAAATACATAGTTAAAAATATTTATAACTTTTGAAAATTATAAAAGTCAACTAATAAATAATTAGTTGACTTTTATACTTCATTCAATAAACATTATGTTAAATCTGATCTTTAAATAAAAACTATTTCATATATATTAAGCAGAAACTGAAAAGTAATATTCACAAGTTATAATATCCTTTATTACCATTCATTGTTTTAAAGTAAAATAAATTTCTTGATTATAAAAGTCATTTGAGATACAAGCATTTTTTTAAAGAAGAAAAATGTTTCAAGATTTAATAAATTAATAATGTTTATTGAATTTAAATTTGAAAAATGAAAATTACTATTGAAATCATATTAGGAAATACTTTTTAAAATTTGTAAAAATTGAAGGAATGCACATTAAATGCCTTATAATGGAAAAATATTGAAAAGATGAGTATCTGAATTTTTAAGGTTGTGTAAAAGTTATTTTTCTATGATAATATTTTCAGACGTTACTACCGAAATCATCAAAACTTTGTATTTAATTAATTGACATTCTTATAAAAAAAAAATTTAAACTCGCACTTGGCTGCACATTACCATCTTCCAAAATATATTAGGATCAACTTTGGTGATTTTAAGTGAAACAGTTTGACCTGCAATGAACAAACTATCAGACAGATACATTTTCAGTATTAGTCGCACAATGAACATTAACCTTCTCCTTCTTACGATCATTTCAGTTCTGGTATCTTAGAATACTGGAATGTCCAAATTTCTCTTTGAATAAAACAGAAGATATCCTACCCTCTCCCTCATAAACTGCAATAAGAACTCATTTTCTTATTGGCAATGGATCCTACTTATTTCATCTCTATTGAGAAAAAGTATGCTCAGATAACTATTCAGAGTTTTCAGAAAACTTCCTTGTCACCCAAATCCATCTGGCTGAGCATCTCTAATAAACAAAGCATGGACTCCAGGTGTTCAATTAATTATACTTCACAGAAGAAGAAAGAAAATTTTCGCTATGATAGGCAAATGTCTCAGCTGCCCACCTAGTTTCCTAGAATGGACATTTGGAGAATTCAGAATTGATAGAGTTAAAAATGGATGGCTATTTAAACTAAAAGGTACCATGAGGCCATAATTTTTTTTTTTTATAAAACTGTTTCATATTATTTAAATGAAATTTTGCTAATTTGCATAGGCAATTTTTAATATATTAATATTTCAACCACTTAAAATATGTGTAAATAATAAATTTGAGTTGTTATTTATTGGAAAGTTTTGACACATTAGAAAATTATAAAACAAGTATTCATTTCATTGCTTGTCAGAAGCCCAATAATTTTGCTGGGGAACTTCAGGTCGATGCTCTTAGGAGCTCTTCGAAAATATTCAGATATAACTTTAATTTTGAATTGTAAGTCCTTATGTTTTAAAACATAATTTTTAAAACTTTTACACATTTAACTATATTTATATTGATAATAATTGCCTTTACAATTCAATATTTTTATAATTAATTTGATTGCATAGTTAAAATACTTTGATAAGTCTCTAGATGACATTAATTCAAAATGTTTTTTATATAATTATTTAGGTTTTACTTGTGTAATCTTCTCCACCATATAGGTTTTTTTTGAGGGGGAGGGAACAATATTAGGATTTCAGTTTGAAGAGGGAGGAGGCACTATTTTGGTATTTACTTGGGTGCCATTTCATGTATGTACGTCCTTGAACATAGAATTTTTTAAAATTAAAATCTCAAATAAAAGCATTATGCCTACTTTTATCAGCAGTCTTATCTTTTAAAAAAGAAAAATCCATGCCCTACAAAATTCTGACAATCAATCCAATAGAATTATATAATCATCTCAAGATTATTCCTTCACGTTAAAAGTTGTAAGAAATACTCAGTACATTGCACCCAAATTTATCAAACTGTAATAATTTAGAATTTAAATTGGATCAGAAATTCATTTTGAAAAAAGTTTACTGTTATTTCATATTTCTGAAAAATAATAATTCTTTAAAATCTAATAGAATTTAAAAAGAATGTATACAAAGGAGTAAAAAGATGGAAAATACCACAAGTAATCATTGTTTTTATCTTCACCAGACCCTAAACCATTAAATACAGGAGGATATGGTCTTTTCTTCCATTTTCGGCCATGTTCACTAAATAGAGGTTCAGTCATGACTATGGAATTATCTGAAATTTTTTTTCCAAAGATTAATAAGAGAACTCACAATTCTAGAGACAATGAAAGTTGAAAAAAAAAAAAAGTAATGTAATAAACATTATTTTAATATTGGCAGAAAAGTTACAAACTTTAAAAAGTGTTAGCTTTTAAAGTGAAAAAGTTACAGATCTGAAAATCAACTGCGGTTTGAGTGATATAATCATAAGGAAGTAACAGTTTTCATATTTCATTATGCAGTAATGCACATTCACATCATTTAAATTTTTGCCTTTTTAAAAATGATGTAGCATTTGTAGGTTTTAACAGCAACCAAAAAGAGGCAAGAAAAAATTTCATCAAGTTACAAAAATATACTCAAGTGCATTATTATTTAAGAAAAATTTTAAATCTGCGAATCACATGCTACATAGTTTTACAATTGAAATTGCCAAATTTGTGATTTTTCTCTTCTTTCTTTTTGATAACCATTACAACCAACAAATACCAATAATATTGAATAAGAAGAACATTGAATTGAAGAAATTTCTATAATTTTCTGCTTACTATATTTATATTGATGCATACAATTCCAACTAAAAATTAAATGACTGTATAGTATAGGATTAAAATATGAATAAGGAATTATTTTCTAAGCATTTTATAAGAAAAATTGTAAATACATAACAAAAATTGGCATATAAAATATTATTTATTAGCATAATGAAAAATTAGTTAGAAATAAAATACACAGATTTTTTTTAAATTTTAATATTCATGTTACTACTGGCAGGTGTTTATGATCTGAAATCTCAATAACTGCATGCAACCTATTCCGATTCAAAACACATCTTAAAAAAAAACACTGTATCTATATATATATATTTATGTTCAAAAGCAGAATTTAAATTCTACTGTTATATCCAAGTTGGCAAGATGGAAAAAAAAAATATCATAACTTTTTACAGTATGCCAAGATATTTTTGAATGAGAATGATATCATTAATATTTTTTAATAACTTTTCTTTTAAGCTTTATTCTAAGTTTTTGAAACCAAAGGTTATGACCTCAGAGAATAATATTGTTGTAGAAATTTTCAAAACATCATTTGTCAGATCTTTCAATATTTGTAAGATATATATATATATATATATATGTATGAATTAAAATTACTGAAGTCTAACTACAGTAATAAACATTTTCATTATTTATCATTATCAGATTTTAAATTTATAAATCATATTTGAGCAATGAAAAAACATTTCAATTTAATTCCTAACATTTATGGAATTTCATTTCCCGATAGACTTTCCGAATTTCAAAAATGCAGTACAAAAGCATGCTCTTTGTATCAATGCATATATAGTGGAAGAACATTAAATCTGGAAAAATGCAGTTATCACAGAAAATTTTCTTCTCTAAAAACACAGACCTACATGAAGATACATTTTGAATATTAGGAGAAAAAAATTCTACCGGAGCTCAGTTTTCACCTGAAGATTAAATGCAATAAAATTGCATAAATAGTTGGACTTACATATTATATGCAAAATTAAATAAAGTAATGTTTAACTTATTCCACTAAAAAAAGATGAATGCTAATTCCACAATCTTTATACATGAATTATCCTTGTATATATAATATTTTCATTGAAAACCCAATTTCAACAAATCAAGATCATAGTGGTGTGAAAGATATGTAATGATCTATTATTTAATGTAGTATGATAAGTAATATATATTATTTAAAATTAGCATAATTATGATTCATTGTATGTACAAGCAATTCACTTATTTGAACAGATATTAATACAAATAAATAGTTTTCTGCTTAATGAAATTCTATTTTCAATATTTTTTAATTGTATGGAACAATTTTAGTACTGAAAGATGCACAGAAATGTGTATTATGCCAATAGCATAAGAAAGAAACCATTTGCAGCTTTTTAAATACAAGTAAATTGGAACATCAATGATTATAATTTCTTAATCCATAAATTTTAAATTAGTTGCAGAATTCTTAGTCGAATTATTTATTTTTGGCAGATTTAATCAGATTCGTCAGTTAAAAATTTTTTTAGCTTAGATAGCATACAAATAAATTTGAAAAAATGCATATTTTATGAATTTATTAGGATTATAATGTATGATACATAGAATTTTTAAAATTATTTTTAAATAAATTAAAGTATATGTAATTAATTTTTAAAAAAATAGAAAATTATTATTTCTTAATTGATGTTGTTTTTCACAAAATAATTTCTATAAAATAACAAATTTTTCTATTATAATCACTTTAAATCTATTTTTTATTTAGTCTTTCATAACAATTTTATGCTTATATTTGGCAAGAAGAAACTATTAATAATTTTGATTTTTCAAGAATTGTATTGTTTTATTTTTAAGCAAATAATCATAAAATAAATTTTAATAAAATTCCAAAAAGTTATTAAAACAAGAAAATTAAAAGAATTCCCATGGTCCCATGATGAAAAGGACCTTATAATGTACATTGCCTAACTGCAAAATCTCTAAATTTGATAATATATGTTATACTATTAATGAATATCTAAAGATGTTTAAAACAACATTAAAAAAAATAAGCTAACTTCTCCTCTAAAATTATAATATATATATTAATATCTGCACACATTTTTGTTATTTTGTTTTTAACCAACAGTAATTTCATTTCATTTTATCTATACATACAAAGTATATATTAAAATATATTTCGATTATAACAATTACAAATAAGTCAAAACTAAGACGACAATCAGCAGATGACATTAACATAGAACTATTTCAATAACAAATCCGAAAAAAATTCAATAACGAATAAATATAGTATAAAATAAAAAAAAAAGAATTCCAAAAAATATTTTTTCATTGTAATTTATTAATTACATTTTGCAATTATACATTATAACTATTCAAAATACTATATAAAAAATGCATATTTCAATGGACAAAAAGTATATTATTCGAATTGTGTATGTTTACTCACGTTTTAATTACCAAGGAGTACACGATGGATGGAATAGCAGATTATTTTTAATTATAATTTATCTTTAATAAATTAATTCAAAATTTTGGAGAAATAAAGATTTATTTTTAAATATTTTTTAATGTCACATCATTAAGTGGAAAAGTGAACAGCAGGAATATCAGTCAACAGAGCAAATGAAAATAAATGTTGCAAAATTTAAAATTAGCATTTAGTTGAGTTTAACGAACGGAAAAGTATAAACAAGATTTATTAAAAACGCATTTGTAATCAAATAAAATTCTTTAAAATGAAACTGTGGTGGCACAGAAGCCTGAATTATTCTTCAAATATAAAACGTCGGAACAGCTCAATGAAATGCTCCTTAATAATATTAACAGTAGACAGTAACCAGACAACACGATAAACACAGCCACTTATAAAAAAAATTCATAAACAACAATAATACGAAATATTTTATTCGAGTTGAAATGTAATCTTGATTGCTTAAGTTATAAAAAGCGAAAAATATTTAGATTGAATTATACTTTTTATATAGAGAAACGCAACTTTCTCAAAATTTAACTTTCTTTATTAATTGAATAAGTACTATATTTGAAACTTTACTTTTCGCGAAGTGTTTAAATTTCGGCTACATAATCTTCCAATCACAAGTGGCCACGGTTATTTATCTTTCGGTTTTGGTTTCTGTAGTTAACTGTGTCCGTGTAATCGGTGTCCGTGGATTTTCCTGATACCGCTTGGTTTTCGTCTGCCGATATTTAGGCGTTCGTTGACTTCTTTCTATAACTTTTTACGTGTCAATACATTCGCCTTCTGATTGAGTTGGCGGTTGTCTTCGGTGTGTGACGTGCATTTAATTCAGAGAGGTGAGAATTCATATTATTGTTTTTAATTCTTATTAAAGTAGTTTCCACTTGTTACCAGCAAACGGCACTACATAGTAGCCCAATAATTAAACTACTTTATCAATATAAAAAATTTTTAATTATGGATCATGTACTTTCTAATTTCCTAAAATTCATTCAGTAAAGTGTATTCGATTCGAAAAAATTTGCCTGTTCCATTAAAAAAATAGCTTTTAGTTTATCAGTAATCAGTAATGTTCATTAATTGATATTTAAATAACTTTAAATAAGTTTTTTTTATTAGCGTAATTATTACGCATTATGAATCTATTGAAATGTATGTTTCTGTTGTGCACCTTTGTAAATATGCCTTTATATTTTCTTAGGAAAATGCACCAAATTTGTTTAATTTTTCTTTTGGGAGCAATTCTTCCCTATTGTTTTGCTTCTGAATCCAAGAAGGAATCCATTGGTACTGTTATTGGCATTGATTTAGGTACAACATATTCATGGTGAGTGATGTATCCTTATATGTATTTTGTGACTAATCTGATTCTATTTAAAATTCAAAAATTTCTTAAATAAAGTAGTTTCAAAAACCTCTTTTAAGTATAAAGTATTTTAATTCATTCAAATTTGATATTTTGTGAAAAGAAGATTTAGTTGTGAAATTTAGTTTTGAGGCTTCATTTAAATAAATAACTATCCTAGATTGTTAAATAGTAAAAGAATACTGTGTAGCTGAAATCATTAAATTTATTATTCAGCAGAGACATATAACTATTTTAGAGAAAAGATGACATTTAATTAATATATATATATATATATATATATTAATTTTAGAGATTATTTTTATTTGTTTTTTGTCTTCCGATTTCATAAAGCACAAGTTAATTTCTGAGGAAAATTTTTAAGATTTGGGAAAAAAATAGTTAAGGTAAATTATCAATACACAGAATAAATAAGTATTAAATATCATCCTTTCCTTGAATCATTCTCCAGGAATATTCTTCCTACTTCTGATGTCACAGTCTGGTACTCTAACCTATATTTAAAGGAGTTTTTTGAATTGATGATCAATAAAGAGAAGCTTTTTTTTAAATGCTTCTCTGGTTTTCTTTCCACAGATCATTGAATTTTTAACTTTCAAATATAAGTAGAAATTCATGGTAAATGGGATGTGAATCATTATTAGATTTTAGCAATTTCCTTCAGGTTGTTAACATTTTAATTAAATTTCAATTTTAGAAGTCAGGCCATTGAATAAATTAATTTGTAGTGCTTTTAATAAGCAATAAGTTTAAATTTAGCGAAAAAGTTGTATTGCTTGATAATTCAGGGTTATAAAAAAGCAAAGTAATAGAATGGAATACAGATACTAGAACATATTTTAAATTACTGGTTTCTTTAATTAAGGGTTTTTAAAAAAATTATTAATTTCTAAATTGGACGATAACATGCTTCATTACAAGTATAAATATTGTTAGTTATTGCTTTCATATCATATTTTGATTAAATTTACTGTAAAAAAATATATTGTACAATAAAGAAAAATATATTCAAATGTACAATTTTCTTAAAACTGAGTTTTCTGAACTTAATTTCTATAGAGCATACATAATATAGACTATTATAGTCTGATATTGAGGCAATAAATATGTCAAATTATATACAAAAGATTTACTTCTTTATTAATCTTCAATAAAAGAAAAATTGCATTTTATTATTTTGATGTGAAAACCAAAGTTTGTCTGATCTAACTATATTTAGCTTCTTTTTTACAAAATCAGATATATGGATAATAAAAAAACAGAAAAAAAATAGCAGTGCTTATTACAAATCTATTATTTATCCCATTTACTATTATATATATATATTTCACTGTGAACAAATGTATTTATCTGCCTGAAAACAAAGGTGAGCCATCAAGCTATGCAAATATTCCTTTTTGTATAGCTTGAAGAATTTGTTATTTAATGAGGAACGGAAAGAGACATAGTATTTATATATTAAACTCAATTTTTTAACAAACTCTAGGCTTAATCGCATCTCATTAGCCAGTAGACAAACATATCTTTGGTGTTATTTTATTTTGCTGATTACTTTTCTTTATTATTTATTGCAATGAACACAATATCTCTGAAGATTAAACATTGGCATGTGGCTAATATACAATTACCTAACAATGAAAAACAACTTGCATGTTTACAGTACTTTGGGATGATTAAACTAATTGTGTCAATAATTGATATAGCTATATATTCATATTAGATTATAAGTTTTCTATCTAATTTTTTTTTATTATTATTATTATTTCTCATAGTGCATGTCATCCCATTGGCATATATTCTACTGCTGAAAGAATGTTTGTTTATTTCAAAAATAACTCTTGTCAGTTTGAATTTAAAAAAACTAATAAATCTTTGTTTTTCTATTTTGAGATAATATATCAGTAAGCAGGAAATTAATATGAACATTAACTGCCTTCTTTTCTCTCCTGTCATTTTTCAACAAATCCTTACCATCTTTTCTCAAAAGCAATTTCCATTTCTGGCAATTGCATTTTATTGATGTTATTGTACATTCTGTTGGTAAATTTTTCATATATAATTTTTTAAGTATGTTCTTTCCTTGTGTTCTTTTGGCTTTTATTATATCTTACAGAAAACTTTAAGTTACAAAATTTTAATTTTGAAAACTTTGTCTGGCAAATTTTATATTATTGGGTTATTGAAAACACATCATAACAGAAATTGATTTTGCTGTGCCAATATTTAACAATATCCTTCGGTTATTAGGATTAGCTATAAACTATCAAAATCTGAAGTTTAAAAGAGAATCTCATGTTGTAGTTTTTTTTTTCTGTTTATATTAATTTTTAAAAAAAGATTTTCAAGGAAGTGTAAATGCTAGTTAAAATTTTTATTCACATGAAGCTTTTTTACTTCAACACATTTTGAAAATATTAATAGAATGTTGAAGTAAAGAACATTTTTATATAGTTCTTGACAATATTGGGTTTTTCAAAAGGATTTAATTCATTCAATAACAAGCTTTATGCCTAAAGTAATTATTTCATTTTTTAATTATTTTTTTTAATTTGGTCTAGTATGACACTTACTATGTATATTTTACCCTATAAAGATTTAATCTGACTTGTCAAGCAAATTAGTATAAATTCTGCATCATCAAAAAGTTGCTGCTTTCTAGAAATACTGAATTCACTGTATAAGTTATGATTATAAATTCAACAATATTAAAAAAAATATCAGAATAAATACAATTTGGGAAATTTATATCGTACTGGACAAATTTTTTTTAAATACATATTTAGAGTGATTAATAAATTTAATTATTGAAGATTTTGTTAACAAATTTTATTATTGAAAATTTTGTTTTTTTTTTAAAAACTGAATCATTATTTGTATTTATATTTTTAGTGTTGGAATTTTTAAGAATGGTCGAGTGGAGATAATAGCCAATGATCAAGGTAACCGAATCACTCCTTCTTATGTTGCTTTCACTGCAGAAGGAGAAAGATTGATTGGAGATGCTGCGAAAAATCAATTGACAACAAATCCTGAAAACACCATTTTTGATGCAAAACGTCTAATAGGAAGAGACTGGAATGAGCCAACTGTACAAAAGGACGTTAAATATTTCCCTTTCAAAGTAAATTAAGATTTTCTTAAATTAGTTTAATAACTTTATATAGAGTAAGCAGTAAAGTCTTCTTGTATAGTTTAATGAATTTTCCATTTTAAATAGTATTTTAATGTGAAATATTTTGTGTAGAGTGATAATTTATAGAATAAATCACAATCCATTTAATCCCTTTTTCCTTTTGCTGCACATGTTATTTGAAAATTTTTAATAGTAATTAGTGTGAAATATTTCCATATAATTTTTAGAAGCTTATTACTTTTCAAATTAAATTTGGAACTTTAACTTTTAGATTGATTTTGCATATGGCTGGATTTCAATGCCAGCAATTTTGCAAAAGTTTAATTTTATACAATCTAAGTACCTTTTTATAGTATCTCCGAAAAAATTCTTTTCTTATCTATTATCAATTTTTCTATTTGCGAGTCTGATACCATTATATCTGTCATTTATTTTTATATGAACTTGCAGGGTATTGTGATTGTTTTCAGTGTAATAATTTTAATGTAATCTTTCTATTAATATGTATGTTATAATGCTTTTATCATTTTTCTGCAAATTACTAAAAATATTTTTTATACTTTTAGGTCATTGAGAAAAATAGCAAACCGCACATTCAAGTAAAAACTGCACAGGGTACAAAGACATTTGCTCCTGAAGAAATATCTGCTATGGTTTTGACCAAAATGAAAGAAACAGCTGAAGCATATTTAGGGAAGAAAATCCACCATGCTGTTGTAACTGTTCCAGCATACTTTAATGATGCTCAGCGTCAAGCAACTAAGGATGCTGGTTCCATTGCAGGATTAAATGTCCTTCGTATTATTAATGAACCAACTGCTGCAGCCATTGCCTATGGGTTAGATAAGAAAGAAGGCGAGAAGAATGTTTTAGTATTTGATCTGGGTGGTGGTACTTTCGATGTTTCCCTACTGACTATTGATAATGGTGTATTTGAAGTAGTTGCTACAAATGGAGACACTCATCTTGGTAAGTAATTTTTGAGCCTTTTATCTTATATTTTCTTACAGATTATATACATATGTAAGCATAATTTTTGAAGTAGAGTCATGGCCAAAGTCAGAGCAGACACTTTGAATTTTTAACTTTGTTTTATTTCCATTCTGAATGGCATGATTTTTTTTTTTGTACAAGCAGAAGCAATGAACACAACACAGAATAACACAAAACAAAATGAGGAAAAGCTCGGGAAAATTTTATCCCTGTGAATATATACTGTGAGATTTTAATAGGTATTTCTTATACGTGTCGACCACAGGTGAGGGAATAATCTGGGATCTTTTAGAATTTGTTAGAATATTTTATCCCTTGGAGTGTGGGAATTTGTCGGCTTTTAGCCGATTCAGCTATTTTAGAACTTGAATGAATTAAATAGAAAAAGTGGAATGGGATCAGGAAATAAGAGAATATTTGGTACTTTTCCGTTATCCAGGCGCAAGCAAAAAATCGCCAAATAATGTAGAATTCTGTCAATTTTCTTATGCCAAACTCGCGTGTGGTTAACAATTGGCGACATTTGCGCCTGCCTAACAGAAAAGTACTGAATATTTTAGAATGAAGTAAATAAATATGTGCTGAATTGAGCTAAAAAATTAAGAAATAGATGGTAAAATATCATTACACACACACACACACACACATCTTTTATTTCCTCCTTTATCCTTTTATTTATTTTTTATTTTTACTTCTTGGTACCAATTCTTGTACCCCAGCACCTCCCAATCATTCCTTTGTGCAAAGATTTTTATTAATAATATTAAGGACTTAGATCAGCTTAAGAGTCAGGCTCAAAATAATGTCATTGATTGAATTTAATTTTGATTTTACATTTTCTTCCTTTTTTTTATAGTAAAATTTGTTACTAATAAATGAAAGCAGCATTAAATTTTTTTTATTTAACTTGTGATGGAAAATAAAAAATGTTTGATATTGTTAGGCCATTTAGTTAGAAAAAATTTTTAATGTAATCTTTTAACTTGTTTTATGAAACCGAGTTTTATAACATAGCATATCATTCAAATGAAGGCAGATATGTCTGGAGTTCTTTTAATACTACTATAGTAATCAATATGCATAAACACTAGTATGTTCTTTGTACGCGTTTCTCTGTTTACAAAAAGTATCAAATATTGACATCTAATTTTTGATACTTTGATCGGTCATATATGAATGAAATATGTATACCACTGATTAAGAACTCTACTTTAAACAATTAAGGTTACATTTTCCTCCAAAACTAATCTAATAACACTGCAGAAAATTTTACTTTTGTTTTATTATGTCATCCCATTTTTTAATTATTAAAAAAAATGTAAATAAATAGCTATATAGGCAGTCGAAAATTATAATAAATTTTATCTAGTGACTTGGAAAGTAATTCTGTTAATTTTTATTAAAATTGTTCAGTATTCGAGTAATTATAGTCATATTTACTTGAGTATTTATATTTTAGAAAGTGAGGATTAATGTTTTATGCTCTCAAGAACAAATAATTTTTTAACTGAGTAAACCTATGAAATTAAATTTTATAGCCATCAATACTTTGAATAAATAGAAGATACTTGATATTCATTTTTATATAAATTTCATTAAAATGCATCTTTTAATGAATAATTTATTTATATTAAGATGTAGCAGTTACTTTTGTATTTCTAATACTTCTTAAAATGGATTCGTTTTTAAGATGTTATTGAGATTTTTTTGTTGCTTCATTAACTTTTTTGGGACATATTTTCAAGTTTTTTTTATTTAAAGGTGGTGAAGATTTTGACCAGCGGGTCATGGAATATTTCATGAAGCTATACAAGAAGAAAACAGGCAAAGACATCCGCAAAGATAACCGAGCTGTTCAGAAACTGAGGCGAGAAGTAGAAAAAGCAAAACGTACATTGTCTTCTGCTCATCAGGCCAGGGTGGAAATTGAATCTTTCTTTGAAGGTGAAGATTTTAGTGAAACACTAACCAGGGCTAAATTTGAAGAATTGAATATGGTGAGAAATTTATTATTACAATATTAAAAAAAATTAAACTTTTATGATTGCATTATGTTTTGTTTACATTTTACTTGCTTTGAAAAAGTATTTTTCCAGTTGTAAATTTTATTCTAAAGTTGTTAATTCTTTTAATTTAAATGAAAAGCATATTTCAGTTTCCAAAAGGAATTCTTAAAACATACAGTTAAATATTTTAACTCCTTTTAATATTAAAATTCCTATTGATGTGATATTAAATAGTGAAAAATTGGAAATTTTAAATTAATATATATTTGAAGCAAAATATTGGCCATCAAACTATGAATATTAATTGAAATTCATAATTTTATATTAGCATAATATTTGCAGTGTTAGTCTAACCAGTAATTAGAAAACAGAAAAAAAAATGTCCATAATTCAAAATTTTAGTTCTTGTTTAATTTTTGTATATTTGCAATTATTTCATAGCAATTAAATCATTTTTCTTTGCCTTTAATCTTTAAAGGATCTTTTCCGCTCTACAATGAAACCAGTCCAGAAAGTCCTAGAAGATGCTGATTTGCAAAAGAAAGATATTGACGAAATTGTTCTGGTTGGTGGTTCTACTCGTATTCCAAAAATTCAACAATTGGTCAAGGAATTCTTTAATGGTAAGGAACCCTCACGAGGTATCAACCCTGATGAAGCTGTTGCTTATGGTGCTGCTGTACAGGCTGGCGTTCTTAGTGGTGAAGAAGACACAGGTATAATAATTTTTTCTTTTGAAATTACTATAAAATGATACATTTATGATTAACTTGGATGTTGATCTATCTAATTGAAAATATAATTTAACAATATCTGAAAGGAATTTTAGCTATAACTTTGTTATAATTATGAATTAATTTTAAAGAAATTTATGATCTGTGGTAAATAGCTATTATACATGCAATGAAAATGATATTAAAAGGTAAAAGAGCTCCAATTTCACTATTTAATTTGATCCATCTGACAATTTCATGAAGTATTAAAAAAAGCTATATTAAAAATAACTTCAAAGCAGTTTTTTTTTCATTGCATTCATTAATTTTTAATTAAGAAAATTATTTTTATTTTAAAGCACAATTTATATACATGTGATTTTTATATTTTCTATAGATGGTGTAAAAATTACAAACTTTTTTCCTCAGGTGAGCTTGTACTGTTGGATGTGAACCCCCTTACTCTTGGTATTGAAACTGTTGGTGGAGTTATGACCAAACTAATTCCAAGAAATTCAGTCATTCCTACCAAGAAGTCTCAGATATTTTCTACTGCTGCAGATAACCAACCTACTGTTACTATTCAGGTAGTATCTTTTTGCCTAATCTGAATAATTCTAAGGTGAATTATATAATTGTCATTTATGCAATTATAACTTATACAAATTATATATGAATAATAAGTTTTAAGTGACAATCCCTAAAATGATAATGACTTTATGCATTAGGTTTAAACATATAAAATAACTGTATTATGTTACAAATAATTTTGAATTTTTTGCTTCTTCTAGAATTTATTTAAATGTAATATCTTAATTCAGATGTTATCATTAAGAAATAAGTTTATAATACAAAATATCTGCTTTACTTTGGAATAATGTGCAGTTTCTTATTTAAGCAGTGAAGAATTATATGTGATAAATAATTGTTGTAAAGATATAAGGAACAAGATTATATAACATCAATGCTTACTTTTTGTGATTTTTTTAAGGTTTATGAAGGTGAGAGACCAATGACAAAAGATAACCATCTCCTTGGAAAATTCGATCTAAATGGTATCCCTCCTGCACCCAGGGGTGTACCACAAATTGAAGTGACCTTTGAAATCGATGTGAATGGTATTCTCAAGGTCACAGCTGAGGACAAGGGTACAGGAATCAAAGAGAAGATTACTATCACCAATGATCACAACCGTCTGACGCCAGAGGATATTGAACGTATGATCAAGGATGCTGAACAGTTTGCAGAGGAAGACAAGAAAATCAAGGAAAAGGTTGAGGCACGGAATGAGCTTGAATCATATGCTTACTCTCTGAAAAATCAGGTGGCTGACAAAGAGAAATTGGGTGGGAAACTCAGCTCTTCAGAAAAAGAAAAAATGGAAGAAGCCATAGAAGAAAAAATTAAGTGGCTGGATGAAAATCAAGATGCTGAAGCTGAGGAATTCCAAAGACAAAAGAAAGAATTGGAAGATGTTGTTCAACCAATCATCTCTAAATTATATGCAGGTGGAGCTCCTCCTGGTGGGGATAGTGACAGTGATGACTTAAAAGATGAGCTTTAAAATAGTTCCGTTTTAGGTAAATAAATTGCATTTACTCATTTTAAGAATAGCCTGGTGGTTTTTATTATCTCAGCTGCATCTTCTGTTTTAGTTTTTTGTGATCTGTGATCATTTTGAAGTGCAGATGAACAAAATTGTATACAACTTTAGAAGCTCAATTCTGCAAAATTGTTCCATATATTACTTAATTGCTTTGTGAATTAATATATTAATGTACAATTCATTTTGGATGAAATAATTTTATTTGTGAAGTCCTTTTTGATTATATTTTTATGTTAATTTATTATATTTTGTTTAGGTCTTTGTTACAAAAATGTGATGTTTTTCCTGTATTGTGAAAAAAATTTTTTATTATAAAACCTCATTTTTTAAATATTTTTTTAATGAACTTTATATATTTTTTTTTTCTCTTCCACCGACCAATTTGTTTCTGATGAACATGTATGACAATATATGTCTCAAATAAAACATTTTATAACTTTATTTTGTTTTTCCCGTTAATAGCATGCACACTTAATGTTTTCTTGTATAAATCAATTTCGCTGTTATTTGCTTTATAAATATTTGAAACATTTAGGTTTCAATTGTTTAATTATGCAATATCTTAAATATTCACCTTCAATATAAAAAATGTGTATATTGTGGTGAGGAGAGTATGGATTACTACAAAAGCTATTTTATGTCAAATTTTGTTTCTAATTTTTTTAATTAAATTTATTTTATTGAGTGGAAGTTTTGAAGCTATTAAGGATAAGAAATTAAGGATATTGTATAATATTTAAAGTTTAAAATAATTTGATAATTTCAAATAATTTTAATAAATTATTTGAAAACAAAAGTTTAGGATAATTTATTCATTACTTTTTCATTTATTTTTAAAGTAACACCCTAGGAAAGTATTCAGATGAAATCAAACCAGAATTTTCAAAAAATTAAAGAAAATGCTTTTATTTACTTTTTCTTTGAAATATGTCGATGCTATATTCCAAAATTATAAAATTATATATATTTTTAAAAAAAACTTTTCTGGATTTAAGAATAGGTAAACTATAAATGAATCTAAATGAGGCCTAGATTTCCCCACCCACAATACTTAATGGGTCACGAGAAAGAAAACACACACACGCACACAGAAAAGTAAAGAAAGAAATGAATTTATCCCCCTTAGTTTTATATAAGTGTGTTTACTTTTGTACATGTTTATCAGCATAAAGATTCAGACAAATGGCATATTGTTGAACCTGATTTCGTATTTATCCGTTTGAAGAACATTGTCGCCAGTAATGACAGATGAATCTTAACGTTCTTTTAAAGCGTCTTATTAGACTGGAAGCTTTTTTTTTAAAGGAAAGAATCCGAATTAGATACGTTTAATCCAAAGTCGCAATTCTGATATGCTTGTTGGCCAGCTCGTAATTTAGGATTCCAATATCTTCCGAAACACTTAAACAAGACATGTTGTTGGATCCTTGTCCTCCTTCATAGAGAACGCGGCTTACAGCCGAGAAATTTTTCTCTTTCCTGAATTGGAGAACTAGTTAGGAAGCAAAAGCTTCCATGACTAATGAGGAGTTTCAAAAGAATGTTAAGCCTCATCGCGCATCACTGGCGACAACGTTTATCGAAGAGGAAATCAGAAACCTGGTCCATTGATAGAAGAAATTCCTGGATCTTCACAACTACTTTGCCGAAAAATAATCATGTTTGTACATAACTTTTGGTCATAAATTCATTTTTTTCCCTATTGTCTTTTTATTTGTTTTTTATTTTCTCTTGCCTATTTTAGAAAATTATTTCTGGTCCATTTGAAAATTGAGAGAAGAAAAAAAAACCAGTCTTTGTATTTAACCAGAGAAAGAATTTATTATTTTCAAATAGATGTTCAGTCTAATTATATGGATAATACTTTCTTTTATCTATGAATGAATAAAAACTTACATTTTCATATTCTCTATTTTTTTTTTTTTTTTTTCTAATGTTTAAGAAAGCTCAAGATATTTTTAGAGCAGCATGATCAGGAAGGCAATCTGTGCTGTAAAATCAAACTAAACCTATTTTCTAGAAGGAAAATATGCATGAAGTTTAAAAAAAATATATTTAGTCAATGGTATATTTTGAGACAAATTACAGATTGAAAAAACAAAGTATATTTGTATTATTTATGAACATGAATGTGTCTGCGTGTGAATTGACGTTATACAAGACTAGTTAGACCTAGAGCTACCATCTTTAGTACACATAGTCTCAAAGGTGAAAATGTGCATTTCAGAGTAATTTTAGCCTTTTTTTAAATTATATTTAGAATTTTAATTAAGAATTAAACGAAATTTTGAGTACTTTTCGTGATAACCCCCGAAAGTATTACTGCACAAAATTAATTTTCAAAACATTCTAAATTTAAAAAATTGGCTTTTTAAATGATAATTTAATTGTAGTGCAAATTTTTTCTGAATTTTGACAAAAAAAATTATTTACATAATTTTTAATAATAGATTTTATTGCTGAACTGAAATTTAAACCGTTTTTAATTTTCCGTCTAATATTTAAAAATATGTGCTCTTTTTTTACTGTGGAAAGCTAAGGAAAGAGGAACCTGTTTAATATCTTCCAATTATTATGAGGGATAAAGTGAAGTTACTGTACTAAGATATTTAGAAGAAAGATTATCATATATATATATGTTACTTAACAGCACTATGATCTCATGGAATTTGATTCAAATAGAATGATTCATACATAGAGTGAACGGAACAAGTAAAAGGCTATTAAAATAACATAGCTTTAATGTCGATGAGTCTGAAGCTTAAAAATTCTTTGTTGAGAAAACTATGTATTCAAATTATGTATAATAGATTTAATTGAAGGCGATATTCAGGGCAATTCAAATTATTCTTCAATCATTGAAAAATCTTGCCGCGCTATATGAATTTTGATTTCTTGGCATTACAGAATAGCCTGTTTTTACTTTCTCGTATATATCGTATAAAGAAAGAATAGCAATAGTGAAGAAAAAAAAAAATCTAAATCAAGATTTTGACGAATCTCCACGTACCAATCCACCCAGAGTTCGAAAAACACATTTTTGAAAAATGTCCGTTTGTGAAAAAGAAAACACTTTGAGCTAGACGGATGAAATTTGGTATATGGTCTTAACACCAAATTTGCAGATTTTTATTAAATTTTGAGTAAAATTTATCCAGAGGAAGTTCGGCTGTTCGAATATAAGTTACCACAATAATTACAAAACGAAGTGAAATGAATAGATAAAATTCAGTACACAGATTTAACATCTTTAGTGTAGACTGCCAAATTTGGAACTAAATTCAATAACGAGATGATTGTCTGACGGTCTGTACTTTCAGAAACATATAAAATAACATAATGCAATGATTTAAATATATCAAATTTAATATGGGATTTTTTTTTATTTTTTTTTTATTTTTTTTTTTTTTTTTTGACTATAAGGGCAGTTTCATGAGAAATCTGTTTCATTCGGTTGAGAAAAACGTGTCTAAAGCACAAATTCGATTTTCGGATGTGTTAACGGCATGCCAGGGATTAATTGCCATAAAACTCGCCAAGGATGACAGATTCAGTAAAAATATTAAATTTATGCCAAAAGTCAGGATTTCGTAATTATTGTACGCCAATGTCAGGCGAAGTATTCTCTGGCATGACAAGTTTATTAGAGAGTATGCGAGAAAGTTTTAAAGAGACCGCTCCCCCTTTGTGGGTCCCCCCCGTAAAGATTTTAATCAGTACATTTTTTAAAAATAATTATTAAATATCTGAGACAATGAACATTTTTTTCTGTTTTAATAAATGTAAAAAAAAAGAAAAAAGACTTTATTATAATAACTAATTTTCTTACTAAAGCGCGCTTTATCAGTGATAAAGGTCTTATTTGTTTCAAGTCGTTTGCTTAAATAAATGGATGATCATTAAATTGATGGTCATTTAGTTGCAGATATCACGTCCGTTTGTTCCATTTTATTTATAATTAGCAGATAGTATTGGACAATTAAATATAAAGCAATTGTAGTGAGCACGTATCTGCAAAAAGCTAATAAATCAAACAAAATAAAGATCGTTTTTTTAACGTATTTTGTTTAGCCTTTCACTTTAAACTTTAATTGTCACGTTTCATAATAGAGATTCGAAATATTTTTTTCCGGGTTTATTATTATTTATTTATTGCTTAGTTTTATTGTTTTTGCATTCTCATTTCTTAAAGTTATTTGCAATAAATTTTTGGCAATTATTTTGAAGTGTGGGTCAATATTTATTAGAGTTGTACTGAGATAACAGAGTTTGTAACTAAAAATCCCTTAATCCCCCTCATTCAAACAAGAGTTGTATATTTATAAGAGAGACATTAACGGGGAGTTTCAACAATAGAGTATGTTCATTCTTTCCGTTCTGAAATAAAATAAAAGAGTTGAAAATATTGATATTTGGTTTGAGAAATTTATAAGAAGGTGACTTATAACGTTTATATTTTAGTAAAATTAATTAGCAGCTACAAAACGAAATGAATGGTTTGTCCAACTTTCAAAAAAATACCGTTTCAGTTAAAATTCATGAAAAAAATTTTAAGAAAATAAAAATTTACGTTGGAAATTCAAGCCAAAAGGACATGGTGTTTCAAGTAATGATTACAAATATAGATGATTTTAAAGTAAACCCTTCATCTGGCAGAATCAAAGGTAAGATACAAGAGTCACTCAATGCATATGCAATAATCACTTTACCTTTGAAGATATTTTTTAATGTGATTGACTCTGTATTCCTCTTGTTTCCGACAATCTTGGTTGTAATCTTACAAGTAGCCTCTGGGTCATAATATTTTATTTTATATACGCAAACTCATGGTAATTATATTAAAATTATTTTAAATGTTTAGTTTTTGAGTATCTTTGAATGTTGGGAAAATATCTGAATGTGTTTACATCATATAAAATCTCAAAACAATTATGCTCAGGAACATAGCGACGGTAGATAGTGCTTGAGGAATAATCTGATTTTCTTTTTCTTTTCCAATAATCGTGAGTGATTTAACAGGAATAAATGACACCCGTCGCAAGATATTATTTTTACCAATCTATCATAATCCAACTGGGGGGGGGAAGGCACCTCGTAATTGAAAATGGGAAGTTTCTGGTATGTTGCTTGGTTCTCGCCACCCTTGTGGGTAAACGAAAAGGTGGGGGTCTGACTCCTTCCATCGATGACGGAACATACTTCCTAACGGAAGGGTTGTACCGTGGCCGGTGATGGTCCTTAGGACTCAACCACAGTTCCTGTCATTCAAGTTTTTCCGTGTGCCTTCCGGTCGGTTGAAGTAGTCAGTTTGTGATTACCAATCTATCATGATATTTCTTTTTAATAAGCAGCATAAATGCACTAATGTTTTGTTCTCGTGACACCTCCTTAGATTGACGCCTGGGACATCTATACAGTCTTTGCCCCACCTCGTTTCTACGCCACTGATTATGCTGTGACTAATATCACATTACTATCATTTGTAAGTATATTCCATTTTAAAATAAAAAATTCAATAAAATACGAGATGAAAAATAAAGCATTTGTTATTGAAGAATTTAAATTGACATCTGTAGAGCTTTAATATCAGCTTTTGTTGTTGATATCAATAATAATCTGCTGGTAAAAATACGGAATTATGTTACCTGCGCTCCCATTAAACAATATTTGTATATTTAAGTACCTAACCTCATTTAATAATAATTAAGTAGTTCATTTGTAGTTGATGATCTTTTTGAATTTGTAAAATTTTCTTTTCATAATATAATGTAAAAAAAAGAAGAAAAAACAAAAACAAAAAAAATACTTTGCAAATGTTTGCATATTTATCTGGATAATAAATTGCTGTTCAAAGAATTCATTCGAAAATGAGCACTAAGTTGATAATTAAGGAAACCCATCAAAATTTTTTTGTCAAAATTAGGTAATAGTTTTCAAGAATGCAATAGTATTGAGATTTATAGTTTTCTAATGATTCGATATCAATTAAAATACATGATCATGATTCAAATTCACCAAATATTGTAATTTTATGCAGCGAATTTTTATCATCTATGTCATATATAATCCTTGTTCCCTCTTCATATTTGCGTTTTGACATGAAGGAAAAAAAATGACATGGCAGATCCTTTTTTATTTTCCCGCCGCTTAATTCAAATAGTTTTTTTCTTCCCGCCAAGTATTTCTCTTCTTCTTTTTTTTTCCACTTAGCCATTCTTCTTTTTTCCTTTTCCTTTACTTGGCGACATCTGACATCGACCTAATAGAAAATATCCTGCAATTCAGTGACATTACAAAAGGGGACAAGAAGACAGCTATAGATGCTGAGTATGTCACTCTTAGGGCACACCATGGATTTAATATGATTATGGACCTGTTTTGGGCCAAATATCAAGAATGGCCGAGAAAATGATACAATATTCCATACATTTACTTTTCCTAAGCCATTAGTTACTCCTGGGGACTGAAAAAAAAATCACATTATGCCCGTCGAACACATATCCTCTAAGCTATTTATCCATCGATCACTTATCCTGCTAATATTTGCTCATCGTAACAGGTTTCTTGAAAACCGCAAATACCTTTAAAAATCACTAATTCCGATTTATATAGAAAAAACTTTTCTTAGAGGTTTGGTGCGTGGCTTAACACACATTGCCAAATTTACATTAAATTAAAGTATTAAAACATTTTTAATTAATGAAAACTGCCAGCCATGTAGATAACAATAATAAATTTTAATTACAAATTAAATTAACAAATATAGCTCATGATACATTGGCCGTATATCCATCGACCAGCACGAGGCAGAAGTTCGGAGAAAGCCGACGAAGCCAGGAAGTGAGTCACTGGTTTTCGTTGGAGAGCAAAGTTCATTTCCATAGGTATGATTGATGCTTATCGCCAGATGGCGAAACAAACAGTCATTTATAGCCTGTTTGGCCGCTGCACACTCTCCCCGCAGTCTCATTGGAAATGGACAAAACGACGTGGGGGTCGAACTTGTCGTCCTGTGCGAGTTGTTTGCCTTGCTGGAACGAGGATGGATGTCTCAGCTGGAACTGCCTTGGTACACTTAGTAGTGGAACTTGCTTCTTGCTTGGCTGGTGGTACACTTGTACACTCAGAAGGAATTATAAAAGCAGGTTTCAGACGGTCTATGGAAATGGTATGGGAAGTTCCCTTGATCTCGAGATCAAAAGTTTTCTGTCGCCTGAAAAGTACTTTGTATGGTCCATCATATGGTGCTTGTAGGGGTTTACGCACACCGTCAAGTCTCACAAATACATGTGAATACACTTTGAGGTGAGGATGCACAAAGATGGTTCTTTGTCCATGACAGGATGTTGGAACTGGTCTCATCGTTGCAAAATGGCGTTTTAAGTCCTCCACGAGCTGCTTTGGTGATGCGTCTCCAGGTGTTGGATCGAAAAATTCACCCGGTAGTCGTAGAGATTTGCCGTATACCAGCTCAGCAGTCGTCGCTTGTAGATCCTCTTTGAAGACGGACCGGAATCCTAGTAACAAGGTGGGCAGTGCTGCAGACCACTGATCCGTGTTGTAGGTTTTCAAAACTGCTTTTAACGGACGGTGGAACTCTTCGATCAGACCATTGGCCTGAGGATGATAAGGAGAAGATCTGATCCTTTTAATCCCTAGTAGCTGAGAGAGAGCACGGAATAAATCGCTCTCAAACTGTTTGCCTTGGTCAGTAGTAATTCTTACAGGACAACCAAATCTGGCTATTCAGTGTTTAAAAAAATTTTGTGCTACTGTCTGTGCTGTCATGTCTGGAATTGGTACGGCTTCTGGCCATCTGGTGAACCTATCTATCATTGTTAAACAGTAATAGTTTCCTTGAGTAGGTGGTAGAGGGCCTACAAGGTCCAGGTGTACATGTTCGAACCTCTGTGATTGGTCTACAAATTTTCCTACTGGGCTTTTATTATGGCGAATTACACGGGATTTTTGACTTCGATTTTTGACACGGGATGCAATGTTTAGCCCAATTGTTGCAGTCTTTTCGAATGAAAGGCCAAATAAAACGCGATCGAATTAATTTTGAAGTGCTGAGAATGCTAGGATGAGATAAATTATGTAGTGATGCAAAAATTTGTTGACGAAATGATTCAGGAATATAAGGTCGAGCTGTACCTGTTGATGCATCACAATAAATGGGCGTTTAGCAATTTGGAAAAGCAATTCTTTTAAATTGTAATGTTTCAGAATTATCGATTAAATTTTTTAATTCAGAATCAATTTGTTGCGCTTGTGCAATTTCGTTATAATCTATGAGATTTGGCATGTTTATAGCGTTTATCCTCGAAAGTGCATCTGCTAATATATTCTCAGAACCCTTTATGTGGTGAATATCTGTGGTAAATTGGGATACAAAACCTAATTGTCTTGCCTGTCTGGGAGAGCATTTGTCCAAGCGTTGCTGGAAAGCGTAAGTTAACGGCTTATGATCCGTAAACAAAGAGAAATTTCTAGCTTCAAGCATATGCATAAAGTGTTTGATGGCAGCATAAGCTGCTAATAACTCTCTGTCGTAAGAGCTATAGTTTCTTTCTGCTGGAGAAAGTTTCCAAGAAAAGAATGCGAGCGGTTGTAATTCTTCATCTACTAATTGAGACAATGTCCCTCCGATTGCAAAGTCTGAAGCGTCGACTTGTAAAATCAATGTGGCATCTGGTTTTGGATGTGCCAATAAAACAGCATTTGCGATTAATTTTTTACAATTTTGGAATTCTTCTTCCGCTTTATCTGACCAATCCAATTTTGTTTTATCATTCTTTTTCGCTCCTTTTAAATATGAAGTTAAATGTACCTGATGTTTTGCTATGTTCGGTCAAAATCTACGGAAGAAATTTAAAAAACCTAAAAATCTTTGTAAATCCTTAACTGTTTTTGGTTGTGGATACCTGAAAATCGGTTCAACTTTATGGGGTAAAGGTTTAGTTCCCGAACTAGTAATCAAATGACCTAAGAAAGGAATTTCTGAGACGCCAAATATGCATTTTGAAACATTTATGGTTAGTCCATATGTGTTTAATATCTCCAGTACGATTCGTAAATGAGCTTGATGCTCTTCTTTGCTGGAACTAAATATTAAAATATCATCTAAATAGACATAGCAAAATTTAATATCCCCTAGGAGTTCATTCATAAATAGCTGAAAAGTTTGTGCTGCCCCACATAGTCCAAAATTTAAGAATGGGAACTCAAACAGTCCAAATGGTGTACAAACTGCGTTTTTTTTTTTTTGTATATGATCCGGATGCACTGGTATGTGAAAATAAGCGCGGACTCTATCAAGTTTCGAAAAAATATTTTTTCCATGGAGTGCATTGGAAAAATCCTGGATATGAGGTATGGGGTAACGGTCCGGTACAGTACAGGCATTCAATCTCCTATAGTCACCCACAGGACGAATACTGCCTGAGCTTTTGGTAACGACATGAAGGGGAGATGACCAAGGTGATTTTGATGGCCGGCATATGCCTTGATCCATCATGAACTGAAACTCTTTTTTGACGGCATCATACATTTCTGGATTTAGCCTTCTAGGTTTACTATGGAAAGGCGGACCGGTTGTTTCAATAAAATGCACCATATTAGGTTTAACAGGTTTTACCCCAAATGTTGATTTTGTTAATTCTGGGAATTCTTCCAAAATGTTATGGTATAGTGATTCACCCGAAATACGTTTTAGAGACGCATAATCTGTCGATTTTGAAATTATTCCGGGTTGGGTAAATTTAGTAACATTATCAATAAGTTTGCGCCCTTTGAGATCTATTAATAGATTAAAGGTTTGTAAAAAATCCGCCCCTATTATTGGAACAGGCACATTAGCAATTAAAAATTTCCATGAGAAATTTCGCCTGAGACCTAAGTCCACGTTTAATAATTTAGATCCATAAGTATAAATTTTGGAGTTGTTAGCTGCAAAAAGTTGCAGGGAATCAGGTTTTAGATTTTTTTGGTTTTTGTTGAGCGGTATGCATGAAACATCAGAACCAGATGTTGAGGAAATACAGACCTCGGCAATTTTGTTGGCTAAATTGTCCAGGGGTTCAGAACTTATTGATAAAATTGCCTGCATTTCTGACGGCAGTCTTTGCAGCCATAAAGTTTTGAGAAAATCGTCTTTTATGCCTGGGCCACCACCAAGTTCGCACATCTTTCGGAGTAACTGTGACGGTTTATCGGCGCCTAAATGTAGTTCAGAAAGCAGTCGACGGATCAGTTCATTTTCCGAAGCGGAAAATTCGGCTATAAGTCGAGCCTTTAACGCATCATATTTGTTGGTGTCGGGGGGTACAAGTAAAATATCAGCTACCGCTGATAAAGTTTCCGGATCAATAGACGCAATCAAATGATTGTATTTTGTAAGATCATTAGTTATTTTAGCTAGAGCGAAATTGCTTTCTACTTGGATGAACCACAATTTTATATTGTTCCTCCACAGCGGCGGTATTTTCAACGAAAGATGGGACACCTGCGACTCTGTCGGAGCGTCCGCATTGATAGTTTCGTTTTCTGTATTAAACATTTTTGGTTACTCGATGTGGAAAATGATAATTTTTACAATAATTAAGAGTATTAGAAAAAGTTATGATTATTTAAATACACGTTTTTTAAAAAAAAAAATTAGGAGTTAAGAATCATAATAATAAATATGGTAACTAAAACGAAAGTAATAAGAAATTAATACTTCGAATACAAAAAATAACACGAAAAATAATACTGAATATAAATAATACGATTTCTTTGCCAAAATAATGGGGAAATAAAATACTGACCAATCACAGAGAAATGAAAAGAAAATTCGAACACATGCCTGGTCCTTGATGCATTACTTCTCGGCACAATTATCCAAAATAATCCATAATGGGTGGTATGTATGAAAAATAATTGAAGAGCTCAATTACTAAAAACTGATTTGAGCATATTTTAGAAATTTCGAGGCTGGACTTCGCAAGTTTTAAACATTTCTAATTAATGAAAACTGCCAGCCATGTAGATAACAATAATAAATTTTAATTACAAACTAAATTAACAAATATAGCTCATGATACATTGGCCGTATATCCATCGACCAGCACGAGGCAGAAGTTCGGAGCAAGCCGGCGAAGCCAGGAAGTGAATCACTGGTTTTCGTTGGAGAGCAAAGTTCATCTCCATAGGTATGATTGATGCTTATCGCCAGATGGCGAAACAAACAGTCATTTATCGCCTGTTTGGCCGCTCAGAGGTTCGATTTTCTCTTATAGGTAAAGACATACTGTTGCTGTCAGTGGATCGTTTATCTAAAGAGAGAGAATTGGGCTTGGCGGTGCTTATCAAAGAATATGATATCGAAACGCCAGAAAAGATCGACTGCTGGCACTGCATATTTCGAAAAAGGCCAGGAGAGACACATATGTTCCTTCTGCGAATCGAATTTTATCGGAACAGATTCGGTGAGATTTTTAATTACTCTCTGTCGAAATTTAGTGCAATGTGCGATTCTAGTTTATTTTTAAACAAAGCAGCATTTTTATGATTACTTAATGGCTGTAGATAATATTCAGACATTTCCGGATGTGCTCAGAATAATATTTGGATAATATTTCCCAGCTAACAGGAATGTTTATTGACTTCAATCATATTCTATAAAACCTACTTATCGGTTTCAATAATTCTAATTTTAGATGTATGAATTTTAGTATATGGTCTTTACAATTCTTTCAAATTTTGAGCGAAATCTATTTAGAGGAAGTCTCATTGTCCGGTTGTCCGAAAATAATTTATCATAGCAACAAAAAGAAGAGAGCTAAATGGATAAAGCTCGGTACACAGATTTATGGACCACTAAAGTGTAAATATCTATCAAATTTGAAACCAAATACATCAAAGGGTTGACTTCCTGTTGTCCTGTACTTTCACAGACATATAAACGCTGCGATAACACAAAAACACATTGGATTAAATGTATCAAATTTGGTATGTGATTTTGTCATTACATTTTCTGTTTGCGTAAATTTGAATTTCAATCGGTTGAAAACTCAAATTCGATTTTTGAATACTATTAACCTCATTCTAGGGATTAGTTACTAAAAAAATCGTCAAGGATTTTAAGACTGATTCAATAAAAATGCTACATTCAGGCCAAAGATTAATATTTCGTGACTATTGTTCTACAATGCCATGCACGGTATTCGTGGCCTTACCCAAAATCGCCAATTTTATGCGGGATGAGGTGGTAACACCTTTTATTAAAGAGAATGCAAGACAGTTTTGGAAAGACCATTTCTACTGGTATATTGTTATTGAAATATAATATATAAAAGAAATGAATGAAATACAGAATACTTTAATTACATCTATAGTGCAATATAACTCAGTTTGATAATCAGCATTTCGCTTTCAAAATAAAAATGAATGGTGCCGGACTAAATTAATTCTCTTTTTTTTTTCTACATGCTATATTTGAGTACACAGTGTAAAAAAGTAGAAGAACACTAGATTTTTTTTAAGAAATAAGAATTAAAAAATAATATTTAAATTTTAAAATTTTTTACTGCAATTATTTTTAAAAGTATTACGTTTTAGATCATTCACCGAAAAAATATTATCATTTCCCTGATGTTTAAAAATAAAGTATAAATGACAGCAAAAATTGTTTTTTTCATTTGAAACCGTGTAAAAAAAATAGGACAGTTATGAAAGTAACAAAATACAAAATATAAGCGGTTTTAATAAGGAATACTCTTTCCATTAGCTTTTATGACTTCGAATATTCTGTTTGGAAGTGAATCATACAAAAATTGGATTTCTGTTTGACAAAAATTATCCCATGAGGTATTCAGTGCCACTCGAAATTCAGAGAGCGATTCAAACTGTTTCCCACCAGCGTATACTCGACGAACAAGCATTGCCGAGATATTTTCTTCTATATTCAAATCGGGGCTTTTAGCTGGTCATGGTAAAACCTGCCCATTATTTGCTACGAACCTATTTTCAACTCCATTGGCGGTATGGATTGAGGCTCCATCTTGTTCAAACATCCACTGTTCTCCTAATTCGGTGCCATAAGGAAAAAGCTCAGAATTCGGAACATTAATATAGTCTGTTTGCTTCCTAACATTGAGAATGACCAAACTTTTTCTTCCTCCATAATCAACTGCTAATTATACCATCAAACTTCCTCTTCCCGTTTGTATAATTGAATAGTATTGTTCTGTATTCTTCAGACAGTGCCAGTAATATTGATAACCGTCTGAACCATCTCAATTATACTTTTTTTCATCTGAAAATATCAAAGAAGTCCATTCTGTGGTCCACGACGTGCATTCCTTAACCCAAGACAAACGATTATTAATATGTGTTTGTTTCCATTTTGGAGGATGCCCCCGTGTTTTGAAAACGAATCTTTTGGGCCTTTGGATTCCTGCTTGATTTCGAGCTTTTGCAACACCTCCACTACTCTTTTTAAGCTCGTGAGCAAGTTTTCTTTCATCACGTTACGTTGACTTTTTAGACCTACCAGTCTTCTTTCTTATTCCGTTTAGGAGTTCTAATAAAGTTAGAAGCTGTATTGGGGCTGACGTGCAGTATAGGAGCGAATTAAAACATAAATTTTAAGCTATATAGGGGAGAGCGTGTAACTCTGCTCTTCTAAGATAGTTTTGTAATAGTAAATTTAGTAGTGATTTTTCACTAATCATTTTTAATATTCTTTTAGTGCAACCATTAAATGCAAAGTGAGAGAAATTCTTTTTTGCCCAACCAGTTTACTTTCTTTGAAATAATAAATTTTCTAAAAAGTATATTTGTGTGGTATTGATCTTTATGGTGGGTAATTCCGGCAGTTTTGATCTGAAATGTTATGAGTTACAAGTAAAAGCACTATTTTTCACGCATAAATGTAAAGATGAAAATTAAATTATTCAATGTAAGAATAAAATAAATAAAAAAATTTATAAATGCAAATATGAATCAAAGTCGATCTGGAATTCGCATAATTTACTGATATAATGTAATTAAGATGCTTAAAACGAAACAAATTTAAAATAACAATGTTAAGATTCACATAGCTTTTTAATCCATAACAATCTTTACGAGAGCAAATAGAGAAACTGAACTCATTATTAGTTTTCAAAGATTCCAGCAGCATTGAAAGATAAATTTTCATGACATTATTTAGTTTCTCTAGATTTTAAGGCGCATAACTGTTTTATCCTTATTTACCTTAATATTTTCTCATGCTTTTACATCGCTGTTATTTGGTTTTTTCTAAATTGTAATTTCTTTTTCCGATAAACTTATGCTTTGCAAAAATTACTTATAAAGTTTTAAAGTAGTTTTCTACTTTCTTCTTTAAATTAGTGACAGGGTTCATGATTGCCAGTTTCTAAATATATAGTATAATTTCGAGGCATTTATAAAACTTGCAAAATACCCGTTAAATAAAGCATTTTTTGTAGGGAAGTATACTGCTCACCAATTTCTATGTTATGTGGAATTATGTGTGTGGAATTATCACACTCGAGTCTTATTTCGATTAAAAACTGATAAATGGACTCAAAAAATCGCTTATTTTATGAAAAATGCCAGCTTTGACAATATTTGCAGATGCAAGTTGTTTTATTGCTTTTAAAAAGAGTTTTACCTTAAAAGTTAGAAGACCAAACCTGTAAGAAAAACTTCACTTTCTTTCAATATCCGATAATTCTCTAATTAAAAAAGAAATTTAACGGTGAAGTCTTCATCTAATACATATACCTTCTATTATGTATCTTCCAACATATTCCACATATGCAGTTGATTCAAAAACTTTTTCCGCTCTTTTACTACTGGAAAAAGCTGCGTGCTTAATTGTCCACTGCGCAGAATCACTTCTCTTTTCCTTACATAGTTTTATCATTCGAAAAAAACATAATCATTGGAAATTTTTTTAGAATAAATATGGAATGCAAATTACATATTTTACATTAATCCCCTGACTGCGTAATTTTTTAAAATTATTATTTATTTGCGTTGTTTGCAAATAAGTTCAAATATTTTTCAAACAAAATGGATAGTATATGCTACACGATAATAATCTAATATATAAAAATCTCGTATCACTGTGTTTGTGTTCGAACTCCTCCGAAACGACTCGAC
The DNA here is from genome assembly GCA_026543865.1 of Argiope aurantia. Classification (NCBI taxonomy): domain Eukaryota; kingdom Metazoa; phylum Arthropoda; class Arachnida; order Araneae; family Araneidae; genus Argiope; species Argiope aurantia. The sequence continues at coordinate 1,034,715 of JAPMOR010031545.1, read as the reverse complement.
CGATTTTTTATGTGTATTTGGTAGGTATGAGAATAGGTTGTAAAGTATATTTCATAACGCTAGGTAATTAGGGTGTCCCTATCCACGTTCAACGTATGCTGATGAGATCAACGCTTGCTTGAAATCATCGCCAATATGGCTTAATGTTGAAAAATCCCAGATAAAAATAAACATGCGCGTCCAAATGTTACAAGATCCATCTGCTGACACATTCTGGGACCAATTGTTAGATATCGGCGATGGAAAAGTTGCTGTCTATGAAAATACTGGATACATAAAATTGCCCACTAATTTCTGCACTGTCGTTGATTCGCAAAATGCTCTCATTTACCGCATATTTTCCGATGTAAGCACACAATACATAAACCATGCGTGGCTAGCAGAAAGAGCCATTTTGAAAGCAAAAAAATGTGGACGTCGACGATTTAAACTTTAAGATACAACAATCGTTGCCAGGTGACTTGGTATCATACAAATCGATCGATACAGCTTGCGATGCTAACGCAGCTGTAAATTATCTTACAAAGTTTTTGAACTCACTGGATTTGCCAGACATGTCACCACACCTTCTACGACTGAAAGCTGGATCTCCGGTTATTTTACTTCGGAATTTGAACTCACCACGATTGTGCAATGGCACGCGATTGGTCATTAAAAAATTGATGAAAAACGTTATTGAAGCCACCATTTTCAATGGCAAATTCCGAGCCGAAAATGCTTTGCTGCCACGAATTCCAATGATTCTCACAGACGTGCCAATTGAATTCAAACACGTTCAATTTCCTATTAGATTAGCATTCGCAATGACAATCAATAAGTCGCAAGGCCAAACGATGTCTGTTTGCGGTTTAAATTTGGGCACACCATGGTTTTCACACGGATAATTATACGTGGCATGTTCTCGAATGGTCACCATCGAGCTTATTTGTGTTGGCTAAAGACGGACTGATAAAAAATATCGCAACTCAATTGCTCTTCGAAATGAATATTGATTTTCTTTATTTCTAGTTTATACTTTCGTTACGTTAATGAAATACATTATATTGAGAAAATGAATAATTGGTGGGTTTTTTTTTTTGTTTTTGTCGGTGATCATCATCTACAGCGCTCCATTCCTTACAATATATTCGTTATTTTTTAATTAACAATCAAAATATTCACTAAAAATAATTTATATGGCAGAACAACGTTTGCCGGGTCAGCTAGTATCTTATATTATTTATGATCGGATGTCATGTCAATAATCTCAGAGTTTGGGGACAAACTTGGAGACCATTTGGCTACCAAATAGAAATTACTGGACAAATTTAATTAATTAATATTTGAAAAAAACTGTATTAACATTAAGTGTCATCCACTACAAGTTTAAAAAATGTATTTGAACTTGAGTGGATGAATCACCAAAATATTCACTAGAAATAATTTATATGGCAGAACAACGTTTGCCGAGTCAACTAGTAACGTAATAAAAATCTCTAATCGCAAAAATAAACACTATAAACTGCGAAAAACGCAGGGTGCAATAGAAAAATGAACGGATTTCCAAACTTTGAATCGTGGGATAAGCGGCTGGAGGATTAATATTATATAGCAGAAATGCAAGCTTTGTATTGTATTTGTAATATTTTCTACATCAGAATTCACGATTTTGGAGGTACAATTTAGTCCCAAATAGTCCATTAAATTGAGTGTTCACCATATTTTACATTCTACCCAGTTTAAATGGTGAGAAAGAAATAGGGATTTTTTTTTGTTAGTTCATGTTTCTGCAATTATATCAAAGAAATTGAAAACACAAAAGCTCGTAACTGGATTGGGAAAAGCATAACTGGGAAGGGAGGACAAAAAGTGCTAATTATTCATCCAATAGAGATGGGAATGGAACGCCGAAAATTGTAAATAACTTTACTGAATACTTGCCGCCTTTGGCGACCAGCTGTTTCGCCAGGATTAATGACCAATAACAATTTTATTTAAATCTTTTATGCAATTTGGCCTTAATGGTTTCTTCAGCAAAATGTTTTTTAAGCTTGTGTGGAAATGTGCCATCACAGAGCATCAAAAAAGTTCGCGAATGTTCGATAACATGCACAAACATGCATTTCATGATTTAAAGTGAATTTTACTTCACTATCGCAAATTTAAACAGTTACAAAGTGTCTTGTGTTTGAAAAGTAAAATATAAATTTAGTCATTTTTTTATTAATTTTCCCGATCTTTATTTTGGAAAATTAATGAATTAATTTAACCTGAGTTATGTTATTTAAGGTGGGTTTACATACTGCCAATTATAAGATGGCCAGTAGGCAGCGTATGCGTAGAAAAGCTTAACAATGCCGTTCGGTCAATGGCAAGTACTTCTCCCGACATGACAACAACATGCCACTGCATTATATTTTTTTTTCTTACTGCGCATGCTTTTGTAGAATTTGGCGGATTTTTTTGCGTAAAAAAATTAATTACTAATCGTAATTAATAAATTCCGATATCTTTTGCTCCTTGTTCTTTCTGATGCGAGATTGTGTGTGTGTGTGTGTGTGTGTGTGTTTCTCTCTCTCTCTTTTATTTGCCATTTTCTTCCCTATAGTTTTCCAAATTTAGGTACGTGATCTTTTTTTTAACCATGTTTCTTTGTGTAAATATCTATCATTTTAATACAATACGCAGTGAGAAAAAAAATTTCAGGGACGCTAAAATAGCAATTTATAGCCAAGCATGGAAAGCCAGAATCTATCTTATGAAATCGTGGCAAGCATAAATAATTCACGTTCTGCGCATGCGTTGTCTTACTGGCCGTCTGATAACTGGCTGAGTGTAAACTCACTTCTATTTAAGAAATCTCTAATGAATAAACTGCTTTTGCATTTGAATTCTCATATTTCTGTTCCTGTATCTTTTTCTTTTACAGAAGAAATCTTCTACAAAGTCATTTCTTGGAAACCTTTTTCACTTTCGTTATTTATTATTATAGGTTGTAGCCTTTTCTCATACTTTATCTTGATAGGAAAAAATATTTTCTTTACAAATGAAGACATAACAAAAGAAAATATGAAAAAAGAAGACACTTTTAATTTTCTAGTGAATCTTTTTAGCATTTTAGAAATGCTGTAAAATTAACTTCTATCTTACTAGTTTTGGAAATATTCTATGAAAAATATTGAATTAAAAAAATAATAAATGTAATTTCTACATTCATATTTGTTTTTGTTCCATTTCATTAAAATATATTCCTTAAGCCTTTTAGAATATAGGTACAGTTCGGTTTTAACGGCGACAAAAAGCACCAAAAAATTTCTCTAAATTATAAAAATATATTCAAGTGCATTATTACTTATGAAAAATTTTAAAAATTCGAATTACATACTATATGGTTTAATGAAAATGCGAAAATTTTTCTTGGTCTTCTTTGGTTGCCGTTAAAACTGATAAGTACCAGAATATATTTAAAAATGTATATACAAAGTTATTTAGTATAATATTTTTATTGCCGTAATGAGGAGGAAAGTGGAAAGGGGCTTATACAATTCCCAGCAAGGCATTGGTACATAACACGAAGAAAAATAAAAATGTAGCCTTTGCACTCAACATTTAGTTAATATAACACAGTATATTTTTAAAATTTTTATAAAATGTATTTAAAAACATTATTTCTTTTAGAAGGCAACACTTAATTTATAGCATTTTTAAATAAAATTTATAGAAAAAATCTTGTAAAACTCAAAAATACAAAATTTTTGTCTTCATTTTTATCATAATTTAAATGATATTTTATGATGTGATATTATCAAATGTTATTTTATTTTAAATTCTTAAAAGAAAAATATGTATGAAATTTAATAAAAGTCTTGATTAATAATGTTCAATTCAAAAGAGTTAGACTTTTTTTTTGTATAAGTAAGATTTTTTTAAAAATCCATTTTCTCTTGATGCTCAGATTCTTTTCTGAATACTTTTTAAGTGATATATAAGCGGCAATTTGGTGATAAATCAACTTTTTAAAATTAGTTTTACTAGAATTTAATTCTATCGATACTTCCAGAAGAAACCAGAGGTGCCAATTCTATGCAATATTTGTTAAAGCATTAATTCTGGATTGAAATTGCGAAAACTTTCAATAGCATTTTAATGCGGGATGTTTTAACTGATAATATGTAACATTGCATTTCATTATTTTAATGTAACACGAACCACAAAGTCTACTTTTTTGTAGTATAAATATGGAAACTCTTTCCGCAGTAATTACATAGTATTTCTTTTTTAAATGAATGATACAAATCGTTTGGCATATCATTAAGTTAAAAATGTCGAATTAAAATCTGAAAATGATAAATCACTTTATAAATAAAATATTACAGTAAAATGGTAAATATAAATAACAAAAATTACGAAATTTTTTTATTATTAAATTGCATGCTTTAAAGATTTTTTTTTCTTTCAAGAATAGTAAGAAGAATTAAAAATAGATACATGTGAAAGAAAATTTGGAAAGAATTCATAACTTTTCCAAAGCGATTACATATTTGAGACATTTAATATTTGAAAATTCTGATTTTATGTATTCGCAATCTTTTTTTATTTTATTCACATTCAATTTATTTTCAAAGAATTCTTAAAATAAGAATTAAATTAAAACTGTTGAAAAATAATTAAATTAAAACTAAATTCTTATGTGGCAACATATTGAAAAATTCTTAAGGAACACATTCACTTCTAAATTTTTAAATTTGAAAAGCCTTACAAACAGGATATCATGTCTGGGAAAGGTAATTCCTTTATCTTATTAAAATATATGCAGTATGTGAAAATATTTATTGAACACAAAGTTTATTATAAAACAACCGTATCTGAAATTTCTTTTGTATAAATTAATATTGTATTTTAATATATTTTTAAAACATTGGAAGACTTTTTTTAATTATATTTTTATATTATTCTGATACTTTATTACACTTTGAAGTTGTTTATTGTGAAGTATCCTAAATTTTAAAACTTGCAATCCGCAACAACAATAAAATCTTCTATAACTCCTCTCCTTCAAACAAAATACTTTAATAAGTTTTTAACGAGCATAAAACATTTTTTTGTGTGTGTGGATGAAATTCGAATTTTGATGTGACAAATATATATTCTTTAAATATCTTTTCACTATGACTTAATCTGACATAGCATGTGAAATTAATTGAAATACAGTGTCTCACAAAAGTGATGGGACACTTGTGCTTTACAAAAGGAAACTGTAATAAAATAAATAAGTAAACATTTATAAAATATTTTTGGGTGTGTTTCATATTTAAAGTTAGTAACAATTATTACATAATATACATTTTGTCAAAATATTAAAATAGTAATTTAATAAAAATACAATTGTTTAGAACGGAGCAAAAAATGGCTCACATAAGTGATGGGATACTTACTTTTCCATCAAATATTTATCCAAACATTTTACTTTTTAAAAGGTTTTTATATTTTGTTGGATTTCCTTTTACTTTTAAAACATGATTTAATCTTCTTGGGATGGATTCGACTAACTTTTGTGATTTCTGGAGTGATTTTACCCCATTCTTCTTGAAGCACCGATTTTAATTGTTGTTTTGAAGAAATGGTGTGTTTGAGAATTCTTGATTCCAATTCTTGCCAAATATTCTCTATGGGATTTAAGTCTGGAGATTGTGGTGATGTTTTTATTATTTCAGGACAGTTATACGGCAGCCAGAGTCTAAGGTTCAAAGCAGTGTGCTTGGGGTCATTGTTCTGGTAGAATTTAAAATCGTTATAAAGGTTCAATTTTCTTGCTGAAGATTTCAAATTTTGCTTTAAAATGTTAGTATACTTGTACTGATCCATTATACTGACAATATAAACATGATTACCAACTCCAGAAGACGATATACACCCCCATACCATAACTCCTCCACCACCATGTTTTACTGTTGGCACCAAATTCTGTTTGCGAAATTCTTCCCTGGGTTTTCTCCATACCAAGATTCTACCGTCAGAACCAAATATATTAAATTTACTCTCATCAGCAAATATAACTTTATTCCAGCAATCAGAATTCTTATTTATGTTGGATTTTGCGAAAGCTTGTCTGAGTTTTCTATTCTTTTCACTTACGAAGAATTTTTTTCTGGCTACTCTACCGTGATATCCAGCAGATCGAATTACCCTTCTAATAGTGTAAGGATTAACAATTATTCCATATAATGCTTGTAAATCAGCAGCAACTTTAAAAGCACTCTTTCTTGGATTTTTTTTAATATTTCGAACGATATTTCGCTTTATTCCATTGGATAGCTTTGATGGTCGGCCCAGTCTTCTTTTATCCTGAATAATATGATTCTTTTTATATCGTTTAATGATATTGAAAACTGTTGAAGACTCAAGTTAACTGTTTCAGCAGTTTTTCTAATAGATTTTCCACGTTCAATATGCAAATTAATAACTAATTTTCGAATTTCAGGCAAAGTTTCTTTTCGTTTAGCATTCATGGCTGCACAGAGCTAAAAAACACAAAAATTCCGAAACAAACTGGAAAGAAATACTGCAGACGATTTTATAAATTATTGCCAATTGTTTTTTAGTAAAAATAAAACAACCAAAATATTTTTATTGTTTATTTCAGGCGATTTTTGTTGCATATCTAATGGTGTCCGATCACTTATGTGAGCTATTTTTTGCTCCGTTCTAAACAATTGTATTTTTATTAAATTAATATTTTAATATTTTGACAAAATGTATGCTATGTAATAATTGTTACAAAATTTAAGTATGAAACACACCCACAAAAAATTTGTACATGTTTTTTTAATTTATTTTATTACAGTGTCCCATCACTTTTGTGAGACACTGTATATATCCAAATATCAAAATGGAATTCACTAGAAAACTATTACATTTTTGATTAGTTAAAGCTAACTATCATTTCAGCAATCATTTTTAAGAGAATAAATTAAATCTTAACTAATTAATTTCGAAATTAATATTTTTAACAACTTTAATAATTAATATAATCAATAAATATTGGCAAATTTTATAAAAATATTTTAATAATTAAAACGATTATAATGATAGAGCTCTTTAAAAATTATGAAATTTAATCCCTCTTATTCGAGTATTCATGATTTAGAAAATTTAGGAAAGTTTATGAAAGAAGTATTTTAGTATACACGTATATTGCGGCCAATAAAACAAGACAATTGTTCTAATTTGCCCAGTCGCTACTGCCTAAAAAGCAATAAACAAATCCTAAGTCTAACATTCAAAGAGCTTATTCTCTTAAATCCTAAAAGGGGATCTGACAAAGAAGGAATGCAAACTATGTATTAAGATTTGATACCGTCAAAGAAAAATGTATCCGAAAAATATTGACAACAAGAAAACGTTTTATCAAATAAAAGCATTAATTTTTCAAAAAAGAATTTAAATGCAAAGAAACTCTATTTCTATTGTTTCGACGAACTATTTGAATTTAATTCGAAGAAATAGTAGCAGTTATGTAATTAAAAGTAAATAATTATTTAAAATATAATGCAATTATTATCTTTTTTCTTTGCATTACTGAACGGCAAACAAAAATATCTCAAAATATTGTTTTGGAATTGGTTCTTTTTTGCATACCTAATCCACATAATAAAGTAGTAAATTAAAATTTTTTTAAAAAAAATTTTACTTTAGGTAAAAATGTATTCTAAAAATGTATTCCAGTAGTTATAATGGTTACTGAAGACTAAAAAATTGGAAATAATAGAACTGAAAATAGCTTTCTAAAATTACACTTTCAAAAATAATGATGTCGAAGCAAATTTTTAGAAAAATATGCAGGGGCTCCCAAATCTTTGAGCGTGAGCACATTTTTGGTGGTAGCAGAAAGATGTTAAATGCATATCAGAGGCGGCGGTAGCAGGGGGGCAATTGCCTCTCTGTCGGCAGCCTCTTGCCCCCCCCCCCCCCGTCGGCGAGAGATTGCGAGTTTTGTCGGCAAAAGTCTTCATCACTTCAGGATGACTGTAGAGAGTTGCGCATCATCAAACATGATTATTTAAAAACCACCTTAAAGTTAATACATTGTAAACGTTCCAAATATCCAAGTAATGGTTAAAGCGATTTGACTATATTTGGAAAAATAATCGACAGGGTGCCAGGGCAATAAGAGGGCATATTTTGCAACAATTTTTGATAAACCGACTAAGAACTGAATGCAATGGAGACCTTAAGTTCGCAGATTTTCAGGCATCTGAATCAAATATCGTTCATTCAGCTTATAATTTGCACTACTTTTGGAAATACAACCGACAAGGTAACAAGTGAGTAAGATATCAACAAGGTTATAGGCGCATTTTTTGACACTTTTTGGTCAGTCGACTAGGAACTCAATGCGGTGATTGTTGATGTAAGTCTGCAGTCTTTCAAATATTTGATTGAAATGCCGTTCAACGAGCTTATAATTTGTCCGATAAAGTGAAAAAGATATTTGCATTCCGCTGACAATTTTTGGACGGCCGATATCAATTGAATGAAGTGAATGTTGAGCACCATATCCACAGATTTTCTGACACCTGATTCAAATGTCATTCACCAAACTTTTAATTGCACTACTTTTGGCAATATAACCGACAAGGCGACATGTGAATAATATATCACATAGTACCAAACATTTTTAATCGGTAGATTAAGAATTCAATGCGAGGAATGTCGAAGATGTTAAGTCCGCAAATTTTCAGTCATCTGATTTAAATGCCGTTCATTAAATTTATAATTTGTACTATATTTAGTAGAATAATCAATGAACTGACAAGTGAATAAGCTATTGCATTTTTTTTCTACCAATTTTTATCTTTCGGCTAAGATGTTATCATAGGTTATGGAGAAAAAAAAAGGTTTTCATCGAGTAGTCCGATTACCTGCCTGTGGAATTATAAGGGAAATTGGAGCTTTTATATTACACATGAATACGGCGATACAGTTGGTTTTCCCGACTCATAATTCAAATTCAAGTTCTAAAATAAATCGTCATCTTTTTCATCTCATTGTTACCTCCTCGGTAAAGAACTAGTGATTTTTTTTATATCTATTTCACTATGAGAATTGTCTGACAAAAATCTAGTTAATGGTTAAATTAAATTTAATAAAGCACTCTTTTCTTTCGACACTCTTGTGCATATGCATTTTAAGAAGAGTTACTTAACTGTAGCCAAATTATGTGAATTCAATATAAATTCCTGGAATAAGTAAATTGCTTAAATGTAAATTAAGTTAATTTAACAGTACAATATATGTTTAATGCAGTCTAATTTATCAGGCTGCAGTTATTACACTAAAGAAATAAAACCGACCGCAATTGACGGCAAAAATAAATATATGTGGTATGATAGCTTTTTAGCTACACTAAAAAAATTTATTCAATTGTGCATTAAATTTGTTAAATAAATTGCTACTTAAATTCTTCAGATTTTGCATTTAGCATTATAACTATGTAATTGGGGAGCGTATCTTTAAATTTTTTTTCTCAATTTTTTGTCTTTGTGGCAAAGACTATAATTACAGGTTCTTTTAAATTTTTTTATAGACGTTGGATATGGATGTCTTGATAAAAAGATGATTAAAATAGTCATTCATAGGATAGTTATATATAACATATTAACCCCTTGATATACGAATTTACTTAACTTCTTAATTAAATGGACATCTTTTTTGGGACAATTATTATCATTTTAATCCCTGGAATAATATAAAGGTATTTGAGGAAATGTTGGATTTTCAAGTGATTTGTGCATTTTAAATTACTTAATACTTTCATTTAATTGCTGATTTAAAATTAAAAATTTAGCAATTCTATGCGCGAATCAGATTTGTCAGTGTATATGAAGGGATTAAGAAAAATCAACACATGTAACTGAGGGGATGAAACTAACTTTCTGAGAGGCTTATGGGCCACTTGCAAAACTTCGGGGGGAAAAAGTACTTAACCATAAGAACGCATGACAAAAAATGAAGATAGGGGAGTTCTATTCAAGATATAATTGTTTTCTAATAAAATGCATTGGTTTGTTAAGTCTAAACATACACTGAAGAATAAATAGATGAAGAATCCAATATTTAAGTAGTCAATTTTTTACAAGAATCTTTTTTTATTTCTTATCTATAATTATAATAAAGCTCAATGTGTGTGTGTGTGTGTGTGTGTGTGTGTGTGTCTGTGTGTTGGCGCTCTACAGGCCAGACCATTCAACCTACAGCTATCAAATGTGGCACGTGTATACCTTGGAGGCCGGGAATGTGCACCTACGGGTTATTTTTTCGAATTTTTAATTAGAATTTTATTTATTTAAAAATTAAGCGAAATTTTGACTTGTTTCTGCTATAACTTGCGAAAATATAATTGCACAAATAAGATTTTTACATCAAGTTAAAGATCAAAAATTTATCTTTTAAATGATACCAATATTTTAACCTTAAAATTAAGTTTCTATTTTTAATTAATTTTTAAATAAATATTTTAACTATATTTTTCAACAATTTTTTTCGTACAAAATAAAAATAAAATTTAAGCTGCAAGAGCACGTTTCGCATTCATGGGGAAAAATTAGCTTTTTTCAAAGTGTTGCCATCACATTGATTATAGCTCCATTTTTCTAAAAAATAAACTTAAGAAAAATTATTTTATGATCTTTTACACTATCTATATTATTAATCCAATAAACCAGTTTTATTTTAAGGCAAGTTTTGTTTAATATGAACAGGATATCCATTCAAATCATGGCCATACAGCTAATTTGTAAACCTTTAGTAAGACACAGATCTGCTAAAATGGTCTAAATGGAGAATGATTATATTTTATGTAACTTGATTCAATAAATGCTCTAATAAATAACGAATTTTTGATTTTAAATAAAGCTTCTGCTGTGGAAATCACGATTAACAAAATGTTCTTGAAACACTAATATTTTAAATAAAAAGAGTTAATTTCCAATCATCTAAATCAATCACTTAAACTGACTGATTTATGAAAATTTGAATATCACTATTCAATAAAAAAGGATAATTTTAGATTTTCCATCGATCGTTTCAAAGAAAATACGCCAATCAGCGGGCAGGTTTCTCAAGATTAATTGGCCTAAAATTAAGAAAATGTTGAGTTTTTTTTAAATTTTTAACATTCAAAACTTCATAAATCAGTCTTAGTTGATCGTGGAAAATAGAAACATTCATTCATTTATTTATTTAAAATTTGGTGTGTCCAGAATATTTCTCAGAATATGATACCTTAATGCATTAAATTTAGACTTCATAATTTTTGAAATATATTTATAGGTCGGAACAAAATATTATTATTGATTTCATTTCAATCCTTTTGAAAGCAAAACTAAAAACTGAATTTTATGCCGAATATGAGAAATTTTTTTGAATTATTCTTTGAGATACTACATAAATTATGAAAAATATTTTGTAGTTCACATAAGACTTAAATACCGAGCGATTCTGTTTGCAGTACTCATATTCAATAATAATAATCTATACTTATAATAAAGCTCAATGTGTGTGTGTGTGTGTGTGTATGTTGGCGCTCTACAGTTCAGACCATTCAACCTACAGCTACCAAATTTGGACATGTATACCTTGGAGGCCGGGAATGTGCACCTGGGGGTTATTTTTTCGAATTTTTAACTAGAATTTTATTTATTTAAAAATTAAGCGAAATCTTGACGTGTTTCTGCTATAACTTCCGAAAATATTACCGCACAAAAAAGATTTTTACATGAAGTTAAATATCAAAATTTTATTTTTTAAATGATACTAATGTTTTAATCTTAAAATTAAATTTCTATTTTTAATGAATTTTTAAATAAATATTTTAACTATGTGTTTCAATAATTTTTTTCGTAAAAAATAAAAAATAAAATTAAGCATGTTTCGCATTAATGGAAAAAATTAGCTTTTTTTCAAAGTGTTGCCATCACATTGATTAAAGCTCCAATTAAAAATAAATTAAATCTTTTTGGAAATGAAGTCTGCAAAAATATAATTTTCGGCATATGTCTGTAGGAAATGAAACAAATATGAAATATTATTTTTTCTAAAAAATAAATTCAAGAAAAATTATTTTATGATCTTTTACACTCTCTATACAGGGTGTTTATTTAGTCCCGGACTCATTTTGATGTTTAATGACTCATAAAATAATGAAGATATAAACAAACTTATGGCATTCTTTGATGGAAGAACTCATATATTTTCCTTTTCAGGTTTGAATATTTTTACTTTTGTAAATATCGTCTGCGCGTGTGGTTAATTTCAGATAATTTCATTTTCCAGTCTGAATATCTGTACTTTTCTAAATATCGTCTGCTTATTAATTGCATTTTCTCTCTTTTTGTTTTTGGCAACTATTGAAATGTTATGTTTACTTTTGATGTGTTTCTTCTATGTAGTATTTTTGTATGCGATGTTTTATTCGAGCTGATATTAAGGAGAATGCATACACCACAAGAGAAAGCACAGATTTTATGGTGATTCATAGAAACTAAATCAATAGTGCAAGCACAGAGAAATTTCAGAAGAATTTACCAAAAAGATCCTCCATCCAAAAACAGCATCTTGCGGTGGAAAAAGAATTTTCTAGAAATTGGAAGTATCGCAGATAAGAAACGTTGTTAATTTCCAATCAACTAAATCAATCACTTAAACTGACTGATTTATGAAAATTTGAATATCACTATTCAATAAAAAAAAGGATAATTTTAGATTTTCCATGGATCGTTTCAAAAAAAAAAGCCAATAAGCGCGCAGGTTTCTCAAGATTAATTAGCCTAAGATTATGAAAATGTTGAGTTTTTCTAAATTTTTAACATTCAAAACTTCATAAATAAGTCTTAGTTGATCGTGGAAAATAGAAACATTCATTCATTTATTTAAAATTTGGTGTGTCCAGAATATTTCTCAGAATATGATACCTTACTGCATTAAATTTAGACTTCATAATTTTTGAAATATATTTATAGGTCGGAACAAAATATTATTATTGATTTCATTTCAATCCTTTTGTAAGCAAAACTAAAAACTGAATTTTATGCTGAATCTCAGAAATTTTTGTTGAATTATTCTTTGAGATATCACATAAATTATGAAAAATATTTTGTAGTTCACATAAGACTTAAATACCGAGCGATTCTGTTTGCAATACTCATATTCAATAATAATAATAATAAATAAATAACAATAAAGATGATAAATGAAATAAAACGCTTGGTTTTATTAAAAAATATCTTTATATTAATTGCAATTTCAACATTTTCACTTTAAATTAAAGTTGAAGTTTTACCGGAAATGACAACAAATTAGCAAAATATAGATAGTAAATTGAACGAAACGATCTAAATAACAGTATAAGTTTGGTATGACTATCAAAATTTGAAGATTAAAAATGTTTTGTTTGAGAATCTATTAAGAGACAAGTTACTTAAAATATTTAATTGAAAATTGTAGCGAGCGGTAATACTGGTAAATCGACTGGTCGCCAAAGGCGGCTGTAATAAATAAATAAATAACAATAAAAATGATAAATAAAATAAAACGTTTGGTTTCATTAAAAGATATCTTTGCATTAATTGCAATTTCAGCATTTCCACTTTAAATTAAAGTTGAAGTTTTACTGGAAATGACAACAAATTAGGAAAATATATATAGTAAATTGAACGAAACGATCTAAACAGTATAAATTTGGTATGACTATCAAAATTTGAAGATTTAAAATGTTTTGTTTGAGAAGATATTAAGAGACAAGTTATTTGAAATATTTAATTGAAAATTGTAGCGAGCGGTAATACTGGCGAACCGGCTGGTCGCCAAAGGCGGCTAGTATAAAATATTTCGTTCATATGTTTGCAAAACATTTTTTTCAACCTTCATAAGAAGCAACATCATTGTATCTTTTCCGCATTCTAAATTGTTCATGTCCGAAGTAAAGTAAATTTTTGTTGAGCCCACGCACTAATTCGAAATGCATCGTACGGATTCGAAATGTATCTGAATTCCTGCTTGTTGTTCCATTCCTTATTTAAAAATTATTTTAGGCAAAGGACTACGTTATAAAAAAAATTGCGAAAACATTGAATATTTTTTTTTAATTATTATTTTGGATTTCTAAAAAAGTTTCTTTTATAAAACTTTTGGAATTTAGTTTCAATAATCATTTCATGTTGCTTCTGATATAAAATGATAAGAGCATGCATTTGTTTATTTAATCGTGACAAGTCATTCTGGCACAATTTGTATTTCTATCTATATACAAAATCTAGAATGAAATAAATTTGATCTCAGACAAATTAAATCTTAAGAGACTCATAAAAAATAGACTCAAATATTGACAATCTTTTGATAATCCGGGAGAAAAAAGTTTGAGAGCATTTTTCTCAAATAACTTTATAAATTTTTAGAGTGAAAGCAAGGGTCAGCATCTGAATAAAAAAATTTATAATAATTAATTTAAGATTATAATAATAAATAATACTTAATTTTTTGTTAATTAAATGTAAAATTAATAAAATCAATGTAATTAATTAATGTAGAATTAATTATTATGTGTTATTTTGAAGCCAAATAAGAGAAATTGCGATTGCACCCCTGTCGGAGTTACCTTGCCCCCTCATCGGCAAATCTCTGCCGCCGCCTCTGATGCATATGAATCCTTCAACAATTTACGAAAATATAATAAGGGTTTTAATTTATATTCAATTTATATGTTGTTGTTGTTTTCGCTACAAAAGATCTTTTTAGTTCTATAAAACCACTTTCAAGAAGGCTATGTGCTTCATGTTTTTGTTTTTTTTAATTAAAGTATCAAAGTACCAGTACAGATTCAGTTTTTCAGAAGAAAATAGTCTGCAATGTTCAAAACTCAGATAATACCAGCTATAATTAAATTTAGGCATAATGAATATAAAAAAAATCAAATATTCTTGAGATATTAAAATATGTTCGATTTCTGATTCCTGGAAATATAAAGCGTTTAGAATAATATTATAAATATTATAAAATATATAGAAGAATTACATAAATATACGTTTAGAATAATATTATAAAAATACTATACGCCTCAATAGATATCAAAAAGAAGAAAAGATGTTCAAACATTTGTTAAGAAATAAAATATATTATGAATGTGATTAAAATTCCAATAATTTAGAGTATTAATATCGGCGCCTCACAATTTTTGCTTTGACTTTCAGATTTTTGTATAAAAAAATATATTCTGCTTTCGCTTTTTTTAAAAAGCTTTTTTAGTATTGATTATTTTCCTTGATTTTAAATGTAAAATAATGAAAATTATTTTCTCCATATAAATAAAGAGATAGAGACGGTTAAAGGTTTATATTTCTTGCAAGCAACAATGTTCAAAATCTAGATTTCCTCCGCACATTCATTGCTTTTCTTTGTAATTTCAAACTTCAATTTTAAATTTTTTTTACTCTAAAAATTTTGAAAAAGTTTGCATTATAAAATGACAAAAATGTTAAAGGTATTAAGTTTATTTAATTCTCATTTAATTATTTCCAAGCGATCATGAATGTTTTTTATATTGTGAAAAATTTATACTTCTTAAATATAGCCTTGAATTTGAAGCTCACAAAATATCTGTGTTTTCCACCAGATCTTAAATGTTTTAACGTAAAATAGAGCTATGTGCAATTATAAAAAGAAGTTTTGTGCTTTGGAATATGATGGTGTGAATTTTTCTGAGACAAACACGATGCTCAATATTATTTAAAGAAAAAAGGCCATTCTCGTCATTGACGATTTTAATATACAATGAATTCATTTTATGTGTGCTCACGTGATAAACGGCGAAGGTACCGAATTAATTTAATTTTCGAATGCATTGAGGGAGGAAAGAAGAATTAATGTCACAAAATATATTTTTAAAAAAACTTGCAGTTTTACGTTAGGCAACTTGCGCAGTTATTGTTCGTTATAGAAATTCGTACTTACCTCTTTTGGAGGATTTTACACAATAAAGGGGTGATAAGAATTGAACAAGGAAAGCATTCTTCCGGAGCAATTTCTTAGGCACATTTCCATTTTAATTATTCATTTCTGCTCTTGATTTTCAATTTCTTCTTTATGCTTTCTAATATATTTTAATTCGAAGCTTGTGTTATATTTGAATATATTATTTGATTAAAAAAAATATCCCTTCTACCATCTTCCATCTCATCAGTATTTTGGTGAAAACAAAACCAACTAATGCATACCGAGAGAGATATCATATCTAAAAACAAATAATAAATGTTTAACGTTGATGTCACATGAAATGAATTATTTAAGACCACTCCATAAGTCAAACAATTTATGGCTGCAGTAGTTCAAAGGAAAGCATAAATTAGATATGAGCAAGATATTTTCCATCTTACAGAAGCTAGAGAGGCTTCCTTCCATATTTCATCTCTACTAGTAAATGATATTTCAGGTGAAAGTGACCAGAATGATGAAAATGATAGCGCATTATGCTTGACAAGGTAAGAATGAGATTTTTTAAAAGTTAGAATAAAGCATACATTTTAAAAAATCCGATATAATTATGTCTCTTGATCGTTTTTATTGAGGACATTTATTTTCTTTATCTGCAGCTGTATATTTTAAAATAAAAATTCTAACCAGTTTTGAATAACAGTATCTATTTATTATGTAACCATAAAGCTTCTGAAAATTTAAATGAAAATAATATTTTAAATATATGACGTAAATGTCCGAGGTTCGTTTTATTTAAATGCAAAGTTCAGAAATTTTAATAGACAACTGCTATCATATGATTATTTAAGGATATTGAGAATAGATGTCCATTACAGATTAATTTTTATTTAAAAAAATTAATTTGTAACACTGAATGTTACTAGAGTTAATAGATTTCACTGAGTAGTTCGTAAAAATGAAATAGTATAATATGGTTCAATATAAGCTGTAGCTATCAACACTATGGAACAATGAAAGGCGAAAATCATCTTTGCATTGGGAAAAATTAAGCACTAAAATATCACATTAAGCTTAGCAAGTGTTGAATCATAACATTGTTTGTATTACAAACAGAAGCATGCTAAATATGCAGAACCACTCTGAAGGAAGCAAAACGATTAACAAGATATTTAAATAACTGTTGTTGAATAATCTTAAGTAATGTATGGACTCGTTTTCCGACGTTGAATTTCGGTAATTTTCTTCAAGACAAGTCCCAACATATCGTTTATGGTAGCTCAAGTACAAAGAACTGTAATTAAAGTTTTTGAAATGCTGAGTGTTTGCTTCTGTAATCCTTATTATTAATTAATCTTTCTTTAGGTTTGATTACCACGAAGAAAAGAAATTTTCACGATTTGTCAAAAGAAATTAAATTAATTTTTTTATTTAATGCATTAATCAGAATACACATAATTTAATAAGAAACGATTAACTTCCAAATACATGAGTATTCATATTTTCCCAATGAATATTCGTCAAAAGTTCCAGCGTATTTATTTTTCATTCTATACAACTTCTGAATTTGTTAAGCTATCAAATAACTCATATGAAATGTGCCAATGATGCTTGGGGAGTGCCTAAATTCAGTGGTCTTTGATCTTCCCCTATAACTGTAAGGTAATGATTAATGACATGACATATGATTTGCACCTGAAGATAAATATGGTATGACAGTTAGACTATAAATAGATTTTATTCTTATTTTAAATTCTGTCTTTATGAGTGAATCTGAAAGTCATGGTTTTCTCTTTCCACTATTTTACTATCAGAACAATTCCGATGAATATTTTTGAAAAGGAGTTCATTTTTAAAATCTGTTTTCAATTGAGATTCCTTTTAGTAAAGCTACATAAAAGTGAACAACCACAGACTCCCTTTCTCTATGGGTGAAACAAGATATGAGAACAAATACTTATCTTTTCTTTTTAAACTTATTGAAATGCTATATGTTTAAATTGATTCCAAATTCTTAAATTTTCGTCCCAAGGGCATTTCAAACTCTTCTTCACAAAATAAGTGATTAAGAAGATATAGGATATTCAAATCTTTTTTTCCGAAACATCGTAGATAATAATGCTGAAAGTGCTCTGAGCTTTAATCGAATGGGTTTATATTATTTTTAAAAATTTACTGCAACAATGGGCACGCAAAAAAGGCCTTTAGTATAATTATATTGTAGATTAATGTTGGAAAATAAAATATGCCCTGATGGATTCTGAGCCAATGACCCCCCCCCTCCCGGTCTTGACCACCATTTGGCGACAAAATCGAAATTCCAGGAAAAGCAAGAATCTTGGTTATAGCTCTAATAAGATATGAGTTATAGTGATCTTTCCAGAAATTCTGTGCCTTACCTTGGAAATTAAAAGAGGCAAAGAGAAAATGCTGAGAACCATTCAGCAAACAGTCAATATTGAATCGAGCATTGACTTATAGTGATTCGGCAGTCAAGATAAACTCAAAGGAGAAGTCACAGGAGAATAGCAGACGTTCGAGAGGTAGGAATAGAGAAATGAAATGTCTCTCTGTACTGTTAGGTTATTTACTACCGATTTGCTGCTTGTATGCCGCTGTTTATTGCAAATACTGTTCTTGTATACTTGTCAGCTGTTGAAATTGCATGCATGTTAACGTTATCGAGTAGAAAAAAGCGTCACTATTTGTTTCTGAGACTGTTGGACTTTTTCACCGTACATCCATTGTACTGGATCTTGATTTTCAAATTTTTGAATTTTTACAACAATATAAAATTATTATGTCTATAAAAAACGCAAAATGGATGATTAAATGGCAGATTTATCCATCAGCGAAATGTAGGTACGTTTGGTATTAAATGGTGAAAAAAGAGAACAATTTACTGTCAAAATTTTCTTATTTTTTAGTAGTTATAATGGAGCAAAAGAAGGTGCTGTAGGTCATGTTATTCCTGTCGACCAAATTCAGCAAGAATTCATTTCAGCGGCAGAAAAATACATCAAGGACATGGATATACTGACACGGAAAGAAAGATCTCTGTTGATGGCAATCAAGGAAGCTCTTCCACAAGAAGTATAACT
Source organism: Argiope aurantia (assembly GCA_026543865.1). Taxonomy (NCBI): domain Eukaryota; kingdom Metazoa; phylum Arthropoda; class Arachnida; order Araneae; family Araneidae; genus Argiope; species Argiope aurantia. The sequence continues at coordinate 1,015,651 of JAPMOR010031545.1, read as the reverse complement.
AACAATCACCCTTGGATTAATTTATTAAGAATCTTTTTTACAAATTTTACTCAGATAGATGTAGGCTATAGAAAATTCAATTGGTATAATAACGATATTATATGAATTAAACATTTCTTTGACTCATAAAGAAGGACTTTTAATAGGTACAGGCTTAACTTTCAAGTATCAACATTTTGCTTTTTATTCAAGGAATTCTTTTCTATAAATTAACAAAAATTTATACGTAGGTAAAATTAATTACTTTAAAATATTTAATTATAAATAATTATATTTCAGTGCTCAGCGACAGGGAAAATTTTTAAAATACAGAAAATCATCTATATATTTAAATAGGGAAACCAAAGTGCAAATTCTCCATCTCGATTACCGATTTAATTTCTAATCAAAGTTATCTGTGGTCGAATATCCCACTTTTTGAGAGAAATTTCAAAAAACTGCTTTACTGTACATACTTTATGGAGAAAAATACACTCCATAATAGAATTTTCCAGACCCAAATCATGTATCGATTTTGCCAATTTTTATTGCATTTCAAAGTTTAGGTCATTTAGATACGTCATCAATAGCCACTTGCCCTTGACTGTCCTTTATTTTCGAAATATTGCAAAATAAAATGTGGACACAATTGCCAGCCTCACCAACTAGGCCGTTTTCACCACTTCGTGCACATAGCTAGCTAATTTGAATACTCTGCTAATTGTGCAAGCATAATTTCAAGTCTATTTGATGAAGTAAGATGCAGTTCATTGATTGATATAACAAAATTATTTCTATTAATATCATGGGATAAGAGTAATTATGTAATAAAACTAAATATTTAAAAATTGCTTGATTATGTAATAAAACTAAATATTTAAAAATTGCTTGAAATACATTTAATTATTACATTTAATTATTTAATTATTAATACATTTATTTATTAATCATGAATAATTTAAATTGAAAATGTACAAAATATTAATATGAATTCCTTTCTCCCAATTTATCAGAACATAGCTAATTCTAAGATTAAATTTATTTAAATGAATTCATACAAGTATTTAAAAATATGGCACATGAACATTTCGAATGATACTACATTTAGAAAAAGCGATGAGAGAGGAAAAAGAAAAGGATTTTTCACTTAATTGAATAAATGACAAATTATCAAATAAAATATAAATAAATGGTGGATTTTAAGCATTTAAAGCATAGAAAGCTATTCAATAAAAATATAAATATTTAAAGCACAGAAGCACGTTATTCAATAAAAATATTTTGCCAGCGAATGTGTTTTAAAGAAAGTTAATTTCAAAACAAATTTGTATCTCAAACTTAGATATTTTGGTTCATCTAAAACCAACAGGGAGACTAGAAAACTGTTGCAGAATTTGAATAAATTATTATTAATTGAAGAAATGCTTCTACGATTATTACAATCATTTATCACTTTTAAAAAGTAACAATATCAAAACTTTTAAAAAGTATATAATTTCAGTCATTAATAAAGGACACCTCGTAAAAATATTAAATAATCAGTTGCATTGATATCTCATATTTGCATTCTTACATCGACCTTCTCTTTCCTGTTTTTGAAAAATATTTTTCCAACATATACTGCGATTATTACAAAACATAGCTGAAAAAAAAGAAGAAATTGACTGGTATTTAGCGAAAGTTTAAAGAGTTGTAATCCAAATTTTTACTTCCAATATGGAGAGTTTTCAAGCTAAAGCCTGAATTGGTACTTCTAGTATTATCGTGCCATTCCTTTGTTTAATATGAAAGAATCTATTTCTTTTTCTTGAAGTAAAGAATAATTAGGAAATAAAAAATCACCTGTACTTGTCCTAAAGTTGTAAATTAAACTTGGTATTCAAATATTCATTTTAATATATTGATTACTTGTTCATTTCTTTTGAATAAAAGTTTTAAATCCTTCAATAATAATAATAAATTTCAATTTCCTTTTCAGGCTAAACGTGCAATGCGCATCGTAAAGGATTCCATGCAACAAATGCATGCCAAATACGCAAAACACCTGGACGGAAAGTTAAATGAAATGACTGCTGTACTCACTAGAGTTGAACACTTACACGAAGAAATTCTAGATTTTAAACAGTGGGAAGACGAGTAAGACACTGAATAGAATTGGTTAATATGAAACTGAAGGGAGCACAAAAATATCCCAAAATTTCCAATTAAAAAATCAGACTTGATAAAAAGCAAAGAAAGAGCAAATGACAATTTTTAAACTAAGCAATAAAAATTAAATTTAATAAATAGATTTTTTGAAAATATATTATTAATAAAAAGCATCAAGTATTCATAATTAACAGGTGATAAGATTTTAATAGCTTAAAAAATGATAATTTCAGTTAATAATATACACAGTTGTATAATGTTAATAAATATATGTTATACAGCGATATGAATACAATAATTGCATAATCACTCTTCGAAATAAATAATCTCATTCACTTCTAGCATTTCAAAAGTTTTTAAGAAGCGAGAACATTTTAATTGTTTTTTATATTGAATACATTGTACAACAATAAAGACCTTGAAAGGATTAAAAAGCAAAAATAAATAAATAAATAATTACTATTACTATTATAATAATTAATTATTATTACTACTATTCAATATATCCTTAAATTAGTAGAACTATTGAGAAATGAAAACAATTTTTAGTTTTAATTTCCAACTAATCATAATAATTTCTAGTTGTAATCTATATTTAGACATTATGATAATAGGGAATTAAAAAAATTAGAGAAAAGAAACTCAAAATATTGAAAAATTCGAATAAAACACATCGAATTAATCAAGTTTCACTATATTTCTTTTATCGAAGAAAACTTCAGAGAATTTCTAATCTCCTTAAATGATGTGTGTGTGTGCGTGTATGCGTGAGTGATTCAAAACAAATAAGTTCTTGAATGTAAATCTTACACAATTTTTTAAATAACTTTACGAAATCAAAATCCTACTCCAATCAAGAGAAAAAATTTTGTCTGTATATTAATAATTGAACAAAGAATTTGAATTCTGATTTGTAATTAGTAATGCGTCATTTAAGTACGAAATTAATGGAGTTTTTGTACTAGTATTTCTACAAATTTTCAATGAAAAAATACTAAACATTTGGTTAGAAAACACAGTGAAGAGATTCTCTGTTAAAATTTAATCATACGATAGTAATTAATTTTTCTATTATAACTATTTTTGTCTTTTTGAAATTAATTTTGAACAATTTAATAATTAATTAACAAAATTATTTACTTGCTTCATCTTTTTATTGAAAAAAAAAATCCTTTCTAACTGAAAATTTTTAGTAAAACGATTACTATTTTAATTAATTTTCTAGCGTTTCTACCATTCATCTATATAAATTCATACAATTTTCATATGCAATATTATATAACAAATAAAACATAAATCTAAAAAATATAAAAATTCTAAAATCTTGCATATAAAAAATATCTAACCAGCACATCATTATGGAGCATACTATATTTTTTATGATCTTTTAAGAGAAGGTGAATCAAGAATAGAGGCTTTCTTACAAGAAGCTCTACAAAAGAAACTGAAGATAGAGTCAACAATAGAAGATATGATTTCTGAGCTCAATCGGAAAAGACAAAATGACGAAAGATTATTTTCAGAATTTTCAGAAAGTATTAATCAACAGGTATATTTCAGAAATGTTCAACTTAATTGTTTAAAAACTTTATATTCTTCCAAAAAAGTACCTAAAATTCGAAAAAATCGCATCGATGAATTGCTTTAACATTGGAAGGAATTTTAGATTTAGTTTAAATATATTCGATGTGATATGATAGCTATTTTGGAACAGACCTTATAATTTTGAGTCATGATCAAATGACGATAACACCCCTAATCTCTTAGTGTACTAAAATAAAAAAGTGCGAAAAAAATCCTTAAACTAATGAATAACAATTAAAATACAAACTATACTACACCAAGGAAGAATTGAAATAAATATTCATAATTTTTATAAAGCTTCATAACAATATTTAAGACTGTTATAAAAATTAATATTAAGGCTAATTGAAAATAATAGTAATTTTAAAGAAGAAGATGCACTTTAAGTAAGTTTTTAACGCCTTCGAGCACTTTCTTATAAATTTATTTTGATCAGAATACTTGCAATTTGAACTCAAAAATAAGAATTTAGTCTTTCTAAATTAACTGCTTTCAGAAATAGTTAAAAAATCTTCCCATTTTTTCAACGCTTTTAAATACCATTAAAAAAAGAATCTGTAACCAAACAAACACATCTTTAATAGTGCTAACTTACAAACAATTTTCATACATAGGGAGGAAAAAAAGATGCAAGCTTTCAAGAAAGGAAATTTAGTTACATTTTATGTAAAAGCAAATTTCATGACAACGATAAAATGAAAACAAAGGAAAAAAAGAACAATTGCGAAATTTAGATAATCTATATGTTCTTTAAAATTTAAAGTCAGCGAGAATTCATAAACGTAACCTTTTGGAGCAATAATTTTTTTTTCTTATTTTCAACCTCAATCTCTTTTTTCCCCCTCTAGGTCCGATGGTCACTTCAAGTAATTGAACGTTGTCAGCAGAAATCAGATATGCGACGCAAGAATCTTTTGGATGCAAAGCTATCAGAATTAAAAGCTGTACTTCGTGAACTAAAAAAGTTTGTTTAAAGATGGAATTCTAAATAAAATATTTCTTTTCTTCAAATATGTTTTCAATACGAAAATCAAGATTTAAATAACTTAAAATTTCTTTTGTATAAATCTCATGTAAAATGTCATACAAATTTTTATGAATGAATTTCAACTTACAAAAAATAATATTAAAAATTTTTCACCTGTTAACATTACTTAAGTGCAAAACTGCAATTTATTTTAGAAATTTATATTTTTTTTCACAAGTTAGATATTCAAAATTTTTAAAAACATAGATTTTTATGAATTCTTATTTCAAGAATAACTTTGATGTCTATTCATTAGATATTAAAAATGAATAAATCAATGTTTGAAATGTTGTTTGTTTTTTATGTGAGAACAGTTTCTGAAAATCAATCTATTTCAATACAAAGGTAATTTCACTGATCAGTGAAATTAGAGGAATTCTATGAAATTAGATGAATCGAAGATGAATAGACGTTCTATGAATTCTGGCTCTTTCTTTTTATCATTTGTAAATATACTAGTATCCATAAATTAAGGAACAAAAACATTTTGTAGGAAAAAAAATAAGTTTTAAGAGTTTTATGTTACTAAAAACAATAAAGGCAAACAATCCTTAAAAAATAAGTTTTAAGAGTTTTATGTTACTAAAAACAAAAACAATAAAGGCAAACAATCCTTAAAAAATAAGTTTTAAGAGTTTTATGTTACTAAAAACAAAAACAATAAAGGCAAACAGTCTTTAGGAAAAAACATATTAAATAGTACGCAGAAATGTAGGAAAAGTACACCAATTTATCATTTTTAGACGGAAAGAGTAAGTAAAAGAATCATAAGAATTTGATTATGCTTTTTTTCCCTCATGAAATTTTTGTAATATATGCGTCCACCTCTCATTACAATACATGCCTAGTATTTGCTGCTCATACTCTTGACTGGTTTATACAAGAGAATTTGTGGTTAATTCTATCACTCCAGTTTAAATCCCAAAACAAAGGGTATTTTAACCAAGTCTCAATTAAAGCAATATATTTCTGCCCAAATTGCATTTCTCGGAAAAGAAGAATTTGATTTTACATAAAATTGGACCAATATGTAAAATTCTGTATGTCGATAGAGTAGTTGTCCTTGTACTTGTTACATCAGTCCGTAAACCCTCAGAAGTATTGTGTAGATGCCAGTTATTACATTGAAATACTCAGTAGACTGTCAATTTTGAAATGTTGAATTCTGAACTGACTATTTGTACAAAAACTTGAGGGTAATTTGGAAAGCAAGCCAAAATGTCAATTTCTGAGTCCAATGCATAAAATCTCACCTGGAAAAGAAATACCTTGTAGTCTGCAGAGCGCTAAATTGTTCTGTAAATATACTTTTCCTAGATAGATGGCAAAAATACGGAAAACGGCACTTGCATTCTTCTACAATTAGGCCATCATTACGATTACCCACAGCATGAATCGTCTTCATATTCAAACGTTCTTTGTGACAAATAAAAAACTCTGTTTTCTTATATAACATTCTAAAACTTCACTAAGATATCTTAATTTTTCAGTTTCTCAAATTTTTGTTTCCTTCTTTATAAAGTTGATGTTGCAGTTTTCGACTGTCGACCAATCAAAGCGAACAACATTATATGTGATTAGCAAATTTCTTTCAAGTGTTGATGATCGAATGATGTACTAGTAGACAAAATTTACATATAACAGTTTTCTGTATTCAAAAATTTCCATTTCCTAAATATATGCCTTCTTCTAATTCTAATTTGTGAATGCATATGTATGTTGGCGCTCTACAGGCCAAACCACTTGACCTAGAGCTTCCTAAATTTGATTCAGACGTTCATTAGAGGGCGAAAATGTGCTCCTTGGAATGGTTTTTTTTTTTGAAATTTTAATTATAATTTCTATTAAATAAAAAATAAACTAGATTTTGAAGGATTTTTTTCTCTAGTACTTATGAAAATATTTCCGTACAAAAATGATTTTTGCTGTTTTAAAATCTCAAAAATTATCTTTTCAATGATGCCAATTTAGCTGCTTTAAAATTCTTTGGTCTAGATTTAACTAACTTTTAAACATATTTTTAAATCTTTACAACAGTATTTTAACAGTACTATTGTGAATGAAACCGAAACTGTTTTAACAAATATTTAATCGTGATTTTCTTCCACTGTTGAAAGCTAAAAAAAGGATCCTATTTAATATCTATGTAGTTTACAGGATGAAGAAAAAAACTTAAGTTACAATCCCACTAAATTTAGAAATGAACCAGACATAATAGCGCTATGATGTCATGGAATTGCTCTCGATTAGAAAAATTCATACATACAATGAACATATTTTTTAAATAACGCAGTTTTAATGTCTCTTAATCCAGTCAATCTTAGTTTCTGAATTTGATGGAACCATGGACATGACGTTTTCCTAAATGTCTAAACGGGAATTAAATAAAATCAATATCTTCAGCAAACGAACTGCTCAAAATGACAATCAGTTAATAACTAATATGAATATGTGTTGGCGATTTTCAAGCCAAATATAATAGGCCTAATAGATATTTGCCTAACAGATATTAAATTTGGCACATACATACTTTGGAAGATGAGAATGTACATCTCAGAGCGATTTTTTTCTTGAAATTTTAATTAATTAAAAATACACTAAAGTATGGGGTGTTTTTTTTTTTTTTTTTTTTTTTGCTATAAGTTCCTTTTTAATGATAAGGGACTAACTTTTCCTGAATTTCGGATGATTTTTTAAAAAATACTATTTTGCTTACAACATTACATTGCTACTTTGAAATTTAAACCGTTTCACTGTTTTATCAAATATTTAATGGAGTGATTTTCTTCACTTGTTGAAAGCTATAGAAGTAGAATTCTTTTTAATATCTATGCAATTTGCAAGAGGAATAAAAAAAGTGGTTACAGTACTGCAAAAGTTAGATGATAGATCATCCAACTTTTGTGTGGAATATTTACATTTTTAATAGCATTAAGATGATATGAGTCTAGATGCCATTAGAAGGATTCACGCACATGATAAATTAAGCTTAAGTAAGACAATTAAAAAATAGCATGATAAGGTTAGATAATTTGGTGAAATCAAGGATATGAAGTTATATATAAACCAACTTCAACTTTAATTTCATGTACAGTTATATAAGAAGTTAAATATAACCAACATTCATGGTGAACCAGCAAGTCGTCAAAGGCGACTAGTAACCACCTTTTAGGAAAGAATTTATAAGACCAAAGCAGCACATCAACTTTACTGAAATCAATAATGAATAAATGATTTATATCTAAGGCCTAATATTAATCCAAACTGAATGCAGTCATGCCATAGGACAGCAATTACCATTTTAAGCATTTCAGATTCATTACTGTAAATTGTATGTAATTTGCACTCAAAATTAAACTGCAGTACACTTCCGAGTATCCGGCTTAGTTTTCTTTTGTTATAATTAAATGAGGATGGCAAGGCGTAGCATGGGCAACATTGACAAGGCATTGGAAGCGGAAGCCTGCTATGATACTTCAACGTGTCATGTGCAAAATACAAGTTATGACAGTTCTGCTCGTTGTTTTGTCAGTGTGTAACGGATCTCAATTGTTACCGCTGTTCCTGGTTATAACTGCATAATACTTAGTATTTGTAAATTGTTCTTGGGGTATGCTTAATGTTAATAGGTCTACGATTTACGTCAATATTTTGTTCATGTTTCCTGCATTTAAGTTAGAAATTGCAGAATTTATACTAAAATGTGAAAAGTTTATATCCCTTAACTTACTTTTTCTCTAATAAATTCTTGAAACGTTCAGTGCAGTATATAAACTACTAGTGCAGAGCCTTCCATTTTAACTCGACACGTTAATAGCAACTGCTTATATAATTCAGTGAGACGCGTTCACATTCTATGTGGCTTGAGAGAATTAACTGTATAAATATTCAATAAAAAGTAAGAAAAATACATATTATAACAAATGAGTTTTGGTATAAAAGCTTTGTCTTCTGGTACTGGTGTTCACAGAAATGAGTTCATAGAACGCCGGCCTATCCAGCTTTTTTTTGCATGTTTTCCGGCCAACCCTTCCGCCACAGGAAACTCAGAAGTGTACATAATTCCTTTGCAATTGGACAGCAAATACTATAAATACTTGCAACGTCACAGTTAATTTTAAAATAATACAACACTTGAATTTTATTTAAAATTTTTGAATTGGTTTCTAGTGGCAAAATTGTCAGAGAGATTGTGAACATGTCAATGAAAGAACAAACACAGTTATCTATTGCCATCTCTCATATATTATTTTTCAGTTTCTTATCACACTATTTAAAAGGGATTTATTTTCAAGTCAAGTGTCATTTAATACAAAAATAAGCAGGATTCTCTTGCGCAGAATAAAAACTGGCTTGGATAATAATCTGTATTCTTCTTTCTTTCTGATTAAATATTATCAAGTAAAGAGAAAGAACTGAGTTACAAACATTTGTTTTGTCACAATCATTCACATTTAGGAATTTATTTTCAAGTGGGAAATGAGAACAATTCAAGTGCTTCAAGATCTACTTCCCTACCATGGATTTTTTACAGGGGGCGGGGGGACAGTTTTCCTCTTGATATAAAAGGAAACTGAAAATTTGAATGATTAAAAATATTTAAAAATTAAATAAAATGATGAATAATATTTAAACCATTTCTAGAAAATGATTATTTTCTATCTAAAATCTATACGTATAAATAAAGCTTAATGTGTTTGTGCTCTACAGGCCAGGTCATTTGACCTACAGCTACCAAATTTGGTATATGTATACCTTGGAGGTCGGGAATGTGCATCTGGGGTTCCGCTTTTTGAATTTTTAATTAAAAACTAACTTTCCGACCAAAAAAAATCTTCTTTTCCCCCACCGTCAAATGAGTAAGGCTTCAGTTTTTTTCCCCAACAGTAATGAAGCTAGGCTTAAGATTTTTCGGCCGATTATTTCAAACGATTCTGTTTATTTTCTAAATGCTTGATGCATTTAAAATTAAACATTATTAATTAATCGATCTTTCAGATTCATTCTGAAGTACTTCTGAATTAAAATAAAACAGAATAAAGGAAATTAAAAATTTCTAATCTGCATAGCGTTACCCCAACTGGCGTAGAAAAGCTCACGCATTTGCGTTACCGTAACTGGCATTGAAAATTCACGCATGCGCGTTGTGTTCTGATTGTTGACATGACAACCATTATCAACGGATGATTTAAATTATTTTTAGGTTAGTTGCATGCTTCTGTAATTAAATTGTATTTATGTCAGTTATATATATTTTTTTGTATATGCTTATAGTTTTAAGTACATCGTTTTTTAAGTAGTTTTCAACCAATTATTTTAAACGATTCGTTTTATTTTCTTAGTGTTTGATGCATTTAAATTTAAACATTGTTAATTAATCGATCTGATCATGATGAATCTGAGAAAATTTTGTTGACAAATTCTTGAAATATTACATAAATTAAGAAAGATATTTTTTAGTGCCCATAAAATTTAAACGCTCAGTGACTGTTTTCAGTAATCATATTACAAAAAAAAATACTTTGTTTCAGTAAAAAATATTATTATATTAATTGCAGATTAATCCTTTCCACTTTAATTTAAAGTATAAATTCTACGGGAGCTAACAGAAAATTAGAGAGATACATATTACGTTATGACTGAAGGCGTTTATAATATTATGAGTAAAATATATGACTATCAAAAATTGAAGTTTTAAAATATTTTGATGAAGAAGCTATTAAAGTAGGAATTGCATAAAATATTTAATTATTAAAATTTTAACGAACATTAAGATTGGCGAACCGGCTGGTCGCCAAAGGCGGCTAGTAGTGTATAAATCATTTTTTGCTGTAATTATTCCAGAGCTTACAGTAAAAAATGCGGGATTATGGCTTGATTTTTGTTATTTACTTAAATATCTTAACAAATAATTCCATAATACAAATAATATAAGTGACTGAAAAATAGAAATGGTATAAACAAAATTCTTGATGTGACAGCTCATTTAAAGAAATTCTTAGGACAGACAGACAAACATACATAAACATGATTTTTTTATTAGCTCTCTTTCTATATATATATGTAAACGAAATTTTGCAGATGCATGGTCGAAAAGAGACTTTTGAAATTTTAACTTCGATTTGCTTCAGTACGGTAATCATAATTTGTACAAGAGAAATGCGAGGATGAAATGACGTTCTGTTTGCATCACGATTTAATAGTACAGTGTCCATAATTTTTCCTTTCAGTGATTTCATTGTGAAATTCTGATAGGGGTTTCTTTGCCATATGTTAATTTAAAAAACGGAATCTTAGGTATCTTTTTAAAAACGTGTGCAGGTGCTAAGGATTTTTATCCCTATATCCTAGGACCGTCGGAGTCTCAAGTTTTATTAAGCACATGTTAGAAATAATTAAATAAAAAAGTGGGAATTGGATCAGGAAATAAAAGAAAATTTTGGAATGGAGTCAATTAAGATATATCATTAAACATACACACATAAGTAATAATTTCTAACTAATTTATGCTTTTAAAAATAACTTTCTAATCACCTGAAATCTGGCTTCATTGTAATTTTAACTTCTGAGTTAAGCAGACCATTATTTTTCTATTGCTTTGATCAAAACACAGTATCAGCTAATTTCTTTCTAAAACTATATAAGTTCAAAATACTTTCTAATGGCCTCTTTTTCATTTTTTGCCTTTCTATAAGTTTCCTGTACTGCTCTTGTTATAGTTTTTAAAAAGAAGATAATTAATAAAAATTAGCCTATTCCTGTAAATTATGAAGAATAAAATCATAAGAAAAATTCATGCCTGTTTCTTCAAAGAACATTTCACACACACAAATACATACAGAGAGAGAAAAAGACATCCATTATGTAGAAAAACAAATTATTTGTAATTTAAAAGGTGTTTTTTCTTACAAATGTAAACAAAAACTTTATTTGGGAATAAAGTTATGCTATAAAGTATAAAAGGTTTCATAAAACAAGGTAGCTTTATTACATTAAACAAGAACATATAATATATAGAATATTTATAAGTTCATTTCACCAAACAAAATTATTTCAAATAAATTGCACAATAGTTTTCAGACATTCTTCTTTTTATTTATTATCATCAGTAAATAAGTTAATGGAACATACTGTAAGCAAAATCACAATTTTTAAACTATAATGTATATACATAACAGGTAACTTTTTTTTGTACTTATATGGCACAATAATAATAATAATTTTTTTAAAGGAAAGTACATCTTGACTTCCTTTAAAAAAATAAACTTGACTTTTGCTAAAATGACTCTATAAATATCCTTAAATTTCATAAACAAAATAGATGATATATAAAGATTTTTCCAAATCAATTAGCTTTATAAATTTAATTTCACCTTGAAACATACCATAGGTTTGGCAATATAAAACATTAAATATATATAAAGCCAAATTCATACAACAATACTTCAACAATGGTCTAAATATATGACAGGATTTTATTTGAAAATAAGACAACTTTGGTTTTATAAATATTTTATTTCAATACACAAAAATAAAAGAAAAATAGCATTTCTATTTTTCATTTAAGGTCATCTGAAAGCAAACATCTTTACTTCATACAACCCTTTAGGAAACTTATATTGTTTTCTTTCTGCTACGAGTTCAAGACCAGCCTTATTAGCTAAATCTATAATATCTTGCCGAGGGCGTGTCACAGATCCGTCTTCATGATCCATATCAGTATCATAAGAAGAAATATTGTCTTTAATTACAACAATTCCATTTTCTTTCAGACCTTTTTTACACCTTTTCAGAAATGAGATTAAGTCATCATCTGTTAAATATCCAATAACCCACTGAATCCATATCACATCATAACAACTTTCATCAGGTATAAAATCTTGAAGACCTGTTGAAAAATACTTTAATTAATATTAAAATTTTATAGAAAAAATCTAGAAATGCTGGAAATGAAAAGATTTCAATTATGTATGCTTTTATAAAAGAAAATTAACTTGATTAATTTATTAAATATACCAAATATAGGGCTTCCTACCCCCCCCCCCCCAAATCTGTTTTGACTCAAATAATTTTCTGTTTCTTACTTTTTTTCAGAGAGGGAAGAGAGAAACTGTAACTCTAAGAAAATAAAACATTAAAATGAAGCATTATTTCATGGTAACCAAGAAAACTATCACTTTATGCAGTTGTTTGATGAATTTTTATGTAATATCTTTATCAGAATGATTTTCTTAACTATTTTTAATTACTAATATAGAAAATTTTTATAAAAAAAACCCATGTAATCAAAGTTTAAGCAAACTGAAAATTACACTTTGCAACTTCATTTGAGGCTCAAATTGTTTAAAAAACTTAGACCCTGTGAAAAGCAATTATGCTTTGCTGCTTTGATTTTATTCAACAATGCTTTTCATTACAATATTAAATGATTGACACACAAAAACAATAAATGACTTTAAGTTACGGAATAAGAACTTTATACAGATATGAAGGAAGAAATATTAAATGTTTCAGAATACTAAATAGAAGATGGCTTTATTATATAGTTCAAAGTGATTTTATAAAGTAAAGTGTTTTGCTCATGAAGTTTTAATTGTGTGAACAGAAGGTATTGTTTTAATAGAAACACTATGATGCCTATAAAATGTATCAACAAAAAATAAATAAAGAAAGAAAGAACTATGTCATTTTGAAGCTACTGCATATTAGAATATCAGTCAAATAAATAAGAAATTCAAATGATTTAATTTGACATTTTAATTTCATATTAACAATATATTAAAACATAACTCAAAATCTTTTTAAAAAATCATTTTCAAAATTAAGAAATCATGTCACTTTCTTTTATTAAACTGCTCTATAAATCATTTTAGCTTAGTTAAAATCACATGTTTCAATGCATAGCATTTAATTTTTAAAATCATACCTTTTCATTTATGCAGAAATTCACTTTCTATCCTGGAAGTGCATTAACTAACATGCACGCTCAAACAAATAAATAAATAATGTAAAAAAAATTTTTTTTGAAGCTGTTCTGTAGCCGAAGAGAGAAGAGACACTTTGAATTTTTAAACTTCGCTTTATTCCATCTGGGAGGTATAATATGTACAAAAAAAGAAGGGACGAGATATGTCAACCTACAGCATGACAAAAGAGTGAAAAGGGGACTAAAATATTTTCCCCAGTTATTTTATACTATGAAATTCTGAATACGAATTTCTTTACAAATGTTCATTCAGGTAAGAAAATTATAGGTATCTTTTAAAAGAATTTTTTAGCTTGATAGATTTTTTATTCCTTCATTCAGAAAATGAGAACTGCTGATTAAAGTATTTTACAGAGCTCGTGTAGCATTAATTAAATAAAGAAGGTAGAATTGGACCAGGAAATAAGAGAACACTTTAGAATGAAGTTAATATGGGTTAAATTAAGATAAAAATTTAAAAATTAATAAGGACTTAATTTAGATTTAGTGATATCATCACACAACACACACACACGTATGTGTGTTTTGAAGATGCTTCGTTATTATCAGAAGATGCATAACTCACAGAAACCAATTTAAGTTCAATGGTTTCTTTGCTATTTTTTTAAATTAAAATTTCACATTTAATTGCACCTGCTAAATTACTAGATATGTGCAGAAAATTGAATCAATTTCACAACCTAAGTGCTCATTCATTAAATTTTTTGCTGGTATAAATCGCATTTACTTAAAAACACATAAAACTATAATTGATGTTTCATTTTCATTTGATCTGTTCTTATACAGCAAGCTGATTTCAGCTTCTTTTTCCCTCTCATAACAGCTCAATCAATACATTTCAGATATGACAATATCAATATTTTTTTTCTTCTCTCTGAATGTTGTTGCAAATAAATTCATCCTCTGATGAAGTTTTAAAATGTCCATTTTGCCAGTAGATATGAAATGCAATAATAACATTTTGCAAAGAAAATAAAAAGCATCATATTTCACTAATACTCAAAATAATTAGAAAGAATTTTATTAATTTGTATTTTAATATCTTATGTAAATATTAGTTTCCACAATTCTATAAATATTATATATATAAAAAAATCTCAATTTTTTATTCTTCTAAAAATAATTTCCTAATTACTAATATTAACTTCTAAGTTGAGTAGTTTATTCTTTTTTTCGTGAAATCAAAATACACATACAGCCAATTCCTTTTTAAAATTATAACAACTCTAAATATGCTCTCACACTTTCCTGCATTCCTATTCAATATGCTATCATCATGGCTTGAGCAAATTCTTAACAATAGTTGAAAATTGCACAATTTCCTAGAAAGTATGAAGAATAAAAATCAATGAAAGATATTTATGCCTTTTCTTGAAAGCATGTTTTACATACATATGTATTAACTTAAGATTGATTAAATGTTATCAATAATAACTGGTAAGCTTACTATTTAATGCATTAGATATATTTAGTTCTGCACCCAAAAATGATAAGAGGGATTTTTAAATAAAAATCTTTCTAATTATTTTTGATGATTAGAGAGATAAATGATTCTAGATTTACTGATTAGAGAGATAAAAAAACAATTTTTAATAAATGAAATCATATGGTATTTAAAAAAAATGATGGACAGACACCTCAGCAATCTTTATTTATTCTCTTTTACATTTTATAAATTTAGAACATGCCTTTGTCAGAAATTTAATGAAATATCTTTTAATTTATAATAGAGAGACAGAACAAAAGACAAACAATTTGAAAAATTAATAATTTAATTTATATTTAGTTTTACAAGCCAATAATTTTATAGTTAAAATATATAAAAATTTAATAAAATAAATATGCAAAAAATCTGTTATTTAAAAAGATTTACATTTTTAAAAAACAAAAACAGAGATTAGTTTTATAATAGAAGAATATTTTGTAATTACTATTATCATGGCATTTTATAAAAGGCGTCATATTCATACCTAAAGATTCTTATTATTATTTAAATGTATTTTAATGTAAATTCTATCATTTATTCCATATTAACATAATTAATTCATACGAACACAATTATCCATAACTTTCTGAAGTTTCATTTTTCCATAATCAGTTTATTGCATTTAATTTCCATTAAAATAATTCTTTTTAATCACTATACTGAAGTGATAAAATTTGAAAATCTAAATGAAATACAGATTGAGTAAAATAAAAAGAATGTAAAAAAATAAACAGATAAGAAATTAAAATTGTTATTCACTTTCATAATAGTCTAATAAACAGGAATTATCAAATTCATTAAAAAAAGTAAAGATCTGGGATAGAAAAGCTTTTACATTTTAAACTTTTAATTCATTTAAAACTAAGATACCAATTAAAACTTAATATAAAATATTCGAGACCTCACAACATAAATATACAGGAAATGTGAATTATTTCAAAATATCTTACTTTTTCAAGCATTGAGCCAAACACTATTTGAATATTTTTACTGCAGAACAGGATTAATTGTTTAAGATATATATATTAGAAAATATTTATAATTTCAAATAAATTAAAATAGGAAAAAATGGTAAATATAAAAACCAACCAGAGTTAAATTTCCTTAAAACACGACTGGAGTCTTCTTCTAAATATGTATTGGATTCATCTAAAAAGTTTTTATTTTGCTCAACCATATCCACTGATTTAAAAAATTTTAGAAGAAAATGTTTTGTGATTCGTCCAATGCCACTTCCACAATCCAATGCATAGTCTGTTCCCAAAGGTCGAGTTTTATCCTGTAAAAAATAATATGAATGAATTAAACTTTGAAAATATGAAAAACACAAGATTATAATTTCCTTACTATTAAAATAATGATTTAAACACATATCTATATGTAAAACATTTAAAAAAAGCATTGACATATGTAATAAATAAATCACTTGTTAGAAGTTCATAACTTTATTTTAGACATTCAAAATCTGTTCTTTTTACTATATAACTAATGTCAAATTAGAAGATCATTTCCTGGCACATATCAAATAACTGGTCCCTGATTACTGAACTCACTGCTGTGACAATTTGATGTAGATGATGAAGAACAGTCTGCATAAGTTTTAAGAACATACTATACCATCAGTTGTGAAATTCTATATTTGATGCTTCTTCTACTTTGGATTTTTAATAGCTATATTTGAAAACAGTTTGGATACACTCAACTAATCAATTTGAGATGTATGTCACAGAGATCTTCTGCTCAAGGTTCTTAACCTTCGGACTGAACAGTTGACCTGGGTCTTAACTTGAAACTGAGTTTACTTAATAAGTGGTTACGCTTAGTTAAATGAAAATTTTTCATAGAACAGTAAATTGATTATAACTTATGATTCTGAGAAAAATAAAATTAAAGAAAACAGACTTTTATAAAAGTATTTCCAGAGTAAAAGACCAGTAGGGCTATGATAAAAATTTAGGCAGGAAGATGGTGATGTCTCTAGGCATTTTTCAGAAGCATGGGATCATAAGTTTCAATTTCTTTAATGGCAATATTGTCACTTTTATCCATTTTTTTGAAGAATCTTATTGAAAGTTTTTTGTGGAATTTTAACAGTATTGCAGGGTGAGGTCTTTGCAGATGACATTGTTCCTAACAAAGCACAGAATGTTACTGATTTGACGAATCATCACATTTTGCAGTCTTTCTGTGCTATGATGCAAGCCTTGGCAGTAGTCGCTCAAATTGGTGGTGTGTACAAGATTAGGGACCGGAGCATGGTCTTGTAGATAAAACATTTGTTCTTCTTAGCTGATGGGTCTGGAGAACCAGTGCTTTTCTCTTTGCACATACGAATTTCTTTAAATTTCCGATACCAATTATAAACCTCTTTATTTTGAACTTACAACAAAATGCAATTATGTATTCATTCTTTGCATACTGCAGTATACAAAACATTCTTTTTCAGGCATCACTATTTTTTCATAAACAGACTAGAAAATGGCACTGCTACTTTTAACAGGATTATCTGAATGCTGAAAATGAAACTTACATTAATCCAATAATGTATCTATCTAATTTAGTATATATAAAATTTCAAGGATTTTTTTAAAGCTTGGAAATACTTTTTCATACCTTAGATAGCAACATTCGTTCTACCAGGTTTTATGTGTAAATAGCCATAAGCCAAACATTCTAATATCATATGTCAGTTTCAATATTGCAAGTTTTTAGAGTAATTTGAGACTTGTAAATATTGTACATATTCTTAAGCTTAAATGTTCATAATTTCATCTCTGTATGTAGCAGATAATTACATATCTTAAAAAATTCAGGATAATATATTACTTAAAATATGCATTAGGGTAATAGAAAATTATGAAACTTCTTTTTGCTATGTATTAAATAACTGCATATTATTTATGAAAGCATTCAAATAATTTGTGTCAATGTAATTAATACATAATTTGAAAATTTAATCCTAATTTAAATTTTTAATCTTGTAAAAATTAATCGAAAATTTTTTCATGAAATACTATGCAGGTGAATTTGATGTCAATAACATCAAAATTGATGATGACGAAATAAAGATACTTATAAAGTCAAATTTAAATCTCAACTTACAAAAACTAGAAGAAGCTTTTCATACAAAAAAGCCAAAATATGATTTATTTGCTCTCTATTAACATTTGAGGATAATAAGAAAAAGTGTCATGAAATTTCTGAAAACCTTTTTATTACAATAACTGCTGTTGTAATAAGACAATATTTCATATTCAGGAAACAATCAGACTCAATGTATTAACAAATTTAATTTTTAATATGTATTTTTTCTCCTTAAGCACTACAGCCTAGAGAAGACCATGACTGTTCCAGTCAGTTTACACCAATGATCTTTTTTTTTTTTTTTTTTTTTTTTACATTATCAAGCCACCAACTCTCTTCCGATACCTGTATTGCTAAATGTCAGCTATTTTGCTAGATTGGAGTTATCCTCGATAACATTCAAAGCTGCTTCATATATATGTGTGCATATGTAATGCACTTTGCATAGTAAAAATATTATGCATACTTTTCTTATTCATATATTTATAAATATTTACTGAAAATGTACAAAATATTATGCATAGTTTTCTTATTCATTTATTTATAAATATTTACTGAAAATGTACAAACCAAAGCACAATCTGCATGTCTGCATTGAACTCTTTGATGGTGCTCCAATATTTCTGTTAGCACATATATGAACATACCAGATTTTAAAGAACTTTTAAGTTCTAATTGTCATGTTTAGATAGAAAAAAAAAAAATGTTACATAGAATAGTTGCTACAGTTATGGCAAATAGTATTTCTTTTGGAAGAATTGAAATACAGTGGCTCCCAAAATTGAGTATACACTATACTCTTTCTTCTTTAATTTTATTCTTTTTGATCTTAACATTCCTATTTATGGCTAATATTTATAAGAATGACAAAATATACATTAACAAAGGTATTAGGCTAAAAAACAAAACGGAGGAATCAATAGTATTTTTATTACAGTAATTTTTATGTCAAAGTTGCAAATTCCAAAGTCACAAAATTGAGTATACACCTTATAAAATATGCGACTTGACTACCATTATTTATTTTCAAATGAATAAGTAAAATAGTTTTGTTACTTTAATTGGCAATCATTGATTTCCAAGCAAAAACAAACATTTTGCTTATCATAATGAGCTCCAGAAATGAAACAAATGTTGAAATTCGAAAACTTGTTATTCGATTGTCTAAAGATGGTAAATCTGTATGAGAAATTGCAAGGGAAATTCAATGCAGTTCAGGATACGTTCAAAATATTATCCAGAAGTATAAAATGTATGGACAAATTGCTAATAAACTTGGAAGAGGAAGAAAAGAAATCCTCAATGCCACGACCAAGAGAAGAGCTATTTGAGAGGTAGCAAACAATCCTAAGGTGAGTACTACAAAAATTGCTACATCTACTTCAAGAACAATTGGAAAGTGTGCTTCTGCAGAAACAATTCGATGAGTAATTCGAAAAGCAAATTATAATGGTCTCATAGCCAGAACAAAACCATTCATTTCCAAAGTAAATTGAGAGAAAAGAATTTCATTTGCTAAAAGTCATAATTCAAAGCCACCTTTCTGGAATCAAGTAATATTCAGTGACGAAAGTAAGTTCAATGTTTTTGGTAGTGATGGTCGATGTTATGTTTGGAGAAAGCCCAATTCTGAACTTCTTCCTAAAAACATCAATCCTTCTGTCAAGCATGGAGGTGGTTCACTTCTTGTATGGGGCTGTATGTCTGCAAAAGGAGTGAGGAATTTAGTTTCCATTGATGGAATCAAGGACAAAATTAAGTATTTGGATATGTTGAAGAACAATTTAATAAAAATTGCCCAGAATTTAGGTTTAGGGTCAAGTTTTCTGTTTCAACAAAATAATGACCCAAAACATACAGCTAAAATAGTTAAGTTATGGTTGTTGTATAATTGTAAAATGCAATTGCACAACCCTCCTCAATCTCCAGATCTCAATATTGAAAATTTGTGGGCACAATTAGGAAAATCAGTTCAAAAACATGATATTAGGGGCAAGGAACACTTAAATAGAATATTACAAGAAGAATGGTCGAAAACATCCGGCGAAACAACTCAAAATCTTGTCAACTTAATGCCACACCATTTATAAGCTGTTCTATATGCAAAAGGATATGCAACAAAATATTAATTTATCTTTTCCTCTTTTTGTTGACAGATTTTGCTAGATGTATACTCAATTTTGCGACTTTGGAATTTGTAACTTTGACAAAAATTATTGTTAAAAAATATTATTGATTCCTCCGTTTTGTTTCTTAGCGTAATACTTTCGTTCCTATAAATATTAGCCATAAATAGGAATGTTAAGATCAAAAAGAATGAAATTAAAGAAGAAAGAGTTTAGTGTATACTCAATTTTGGGAGCCACTGTATATTACATAGTATTTTAATTCAATACATTTAAGCTTCTAATGTAATACAAATTTCTCATAACAGATAAATCCTTATGTAAAGAGTAATATACCTGCACAAAAAGATTCTATACATACTTGAAGAAAAGTGTTAATAAATCGTGATGATGCTTGAATGTCTGCTTTAAACACGTTTGAATGACCACCTAACATTCCGTCTATAGTTGCAGGCACATTTTCCCAATAACTTTTGCCCTTTGCGTAAAAATCTGTGTTATGCGGCTCGCTTTCCATATCTTTCAGTCTTTATAAATGATAATTGAATGACGCTATTTGCCGGTAGCCAAATTCGCTACGGGAAAATATTTTCGCTCGTTGTTGATATTTAAAAACATTTGCTTTCAGTGTTGTTTAGTTACTGACCATTCTTACAATAAGAATAACGACCATCTTCTAAATTTATTTTGAATTTCTCTCAAAAAAATATTGATTAAAAATTTTAAAATTTGATGAAATCATTTCAAAAAATTATTAAATTAAGAAATATTTTATTGTCTACAATGCACGTTTATATTAAAAAAAAAACAATTTCATTAACTGCAACGGTGAATAATTCCGAAACAAATGCATGTGTTTCGAATTTCAATTGCTTTTATCACCGATAGTACATTTGATTTTAAATTATTATTAAAAATATTTTATAGTTTTTCCATTTTATTATAAAATGGGACGTATTCCCACGATATATTATTGTCCGTACGAAAACTGCAGTGCTTCGTATTGTCGCAAGGATCGGTATGAAACACACATAAGATCTCACACAGGCGAAGTGAGCATTTCAGATTTTTGTGCTTTATTATAATATTACAAAATGGAGTCATTAATTTAATAATAATAATTGTGTGAAGCATATGCAAAATGAATATTAGAGCTTTCTTCTATTTTCAAGAATTGCAATTCTTTTTTTTATTGGAATTAACTATAATATCGCAATATATTATAGTGAGACAGGTTTAACAATCGAACGATTTCAGGCTTAATAAGTTAAACATTTGTTCTAAAAATATATAGTAGGCATTAAATAAGTCCTATGTGTGATCTTTGTTATTTGTTTAATTGAAAAAGTTGGAGAAATAGATTGCTTGCTACTCTATACATGCTATATATTCAGCATTACTAGATCGGACTCAACATCGATCATACGCTATGGATATGAAAAGTCGAAAATTCAAAATACGTGGAAATGAAAAATTCTTAAACAGTGTTGACAAAACTGTATTACAATTAATATAGGTTGTTTCATTGATCAGAAAAGCTCTAAACATATAAAATGCTCATGAATTGAAATCCAAAATGTTTTTGAATAGTATTTTTGAAATTTGTAATTTTAAAATCATTATCATAGCTCTGACCACTGATGTCATTAGCACATATAAAGCTAGTTTTAGTAAATTTGCTTATAATGTTTTAGCTAATTCTTTCCTAGTTGTATCAAAACTTTTAACAAAATCTAAAACGCTTTCATTTGTTTTATATTAGTATTGCTAACAGTAACTGATCAATTATGGATAATTCATGATGATTTATTTCAAATAATAAACAATATTTATTTGGTTCTTTTATATAAATTTAAAATTTCCAATTGTTGAACATGATCCACTGTAGGATTCAAGCTTCCATTATTTCGTGAAAAAATTTGCTGGAATAGATAGTTTTTATTTAATTTTCCTAATATTCTTGATGGCAATTCAGTGTAATTTTCCATAGAATTTTTGTTTTGTTTATCAGTTGATTATATTTATACTAAATGTACTCTAAAATACATTTTGTTTTAAATGAAAGAATGAGAATTTATGCATATTTGATAGATTGGATAAAATTTGCCAGTTGCTATAATCTTGACTTATTAATAATGTTGTTGTCAGATTTTCTATAAAAGGAGTATAATAGGAACAATGCATACCATTATCAAATTTAACTAATATTAACTAACTATTAAAGCTGGAAGATGGCAAGAGAGAGGGGGGAGGAAGTCTTACATTTGAACAGAATTGGAAGTGACAAATTTATCAAATTATGTTTGATTGGTTACTAATAGATACTAGTAATTCGATTACTATGCAAATGAAAAAGTGAGCTTGCTTACTTGGTAGTTTTTAAACTAGTGATGCTTGTTCTTGTATGAATATCCTGTGCAATGGTCTCTGTTAGTGTCCTGTTTGATTTCATCCCATTTTTTCTTTTCAATTTTTTTAATTGATCATTTGATAGCCATTAATATAAATTATGTTTTATGATTCAACCTGTACTTTCTAGTACTTAACCATTAGATGGAAAGGGAAAATGCATGTTATCTGCATAGGTTAAACAAGGAATCCCAACTAATTTCAAATTTACTCTGATGCTGTTTGAATATTACTTCCTTTGAATGGTTTGTCAATGTTTTCTTACCTTGATTTTACAGATATTTCTTCAAACTAATGAGTTTTCCTGAATAGATCTTATGGAGCTTATAATAGCTTGAATTAATAAAGTCATTCAAACAATCAGGTATGAATTACTGATGGAGGTAGTAATGGAATCGTAACGTTTGTGTAGACATCTATTAAAGTCACTATTTTAAGTTTTTTTTTTTTTTTTTTCCTTTTTCTCCTACTGTTGAAATTAAAAGAACCACCTGATCTGCCTTAAACATTTCTTCTTTTTCAGAATTTTTTCCTTTTGAAATATTTTTAAATTAATGTGGTATACTTTTAAGTACTAAAATTTTTCCTTTTCCCTCGTGATTTAGTACTTTTCTGTAATGGCACATAAAGCAGCTATGTATTTAAAGCTACCTGTATAGGCATCCTTAAAAATGGATATATGTCCTTACATGACTAATTATGATTGTTCTATTATTAGTGGTAATGCTGTTAGTTAGTAATGCAGCAACCATTTAGATTGCATTTTTAGCAACTGTTTTAAAGAATCCATATAATTTGCAGTTGTTAAAAGAAAAAATTTGTTATTTATTGAATATTAGTTTATTATTGTTAAATCAGGGGCTGTTTGTAATAACAGGGTCCAAAATAAACAAATTCTGCATTTACCTTATGGAACAACCCCAATACAAATGCATACATAATTAGAAATAGTACACTTTCTATAGAGCATGTAAAATTACAACAAATAAATATGCATTAATTATTTTGAAAGTATTGAATAATGTTTGACAATTTCCTTGATTCTTGACTCGTAAAAGATTTTTCCATTCCATTCTTTTTCCCTTTTATGAAGAGAAGAAAACACTGTGTCATTTACATCGTGTTTTATTAGGTATATTTTCATAGTTTCCAAACTATGTAAAACATCAGAAAAAGTAGTACTTTTAATGGGAGTAACAATTTCTGCATCAGATTCACTTCACAGTTCAGTTTCACAGATATAGTCCATCATCACATGCAACATAAAATTTAAAGTCTATCCCAAGAGCGATTTCTTTCCATATGACTTTTTCTAAAGAGTTGAATAGAAAAATTACTCCATTATTTTCATTACTTTCCATTTGTGGACTTGGAAATCCTGATTCCTGAAAACATTTTTTAATTGAATTTTTAGAGACTTGGTTCGAAGACTGTCTCACAGAATACACATCAAAACATTGGCTTTCTGTATTTTCTCTGCATTTATGTATAATAACATAAATGCAGTATGCTAGTATGCAGTAAAAAATGCAGTTCCTGCATTTTCTCTGCAATTATGTGTAATAATTTTTCTTATCAACAATTTTTTGTTAACTTTTACAGAATAAATGATTACACAAACTAGTGGCTGACACACATTTGTGCAGTTTGCAGGTGAGGAAACATGACTTTGATGGGGTTTTTTTTATTGCAAATTGGAGGATATGCAAGACAATAAATAAAAAATTTTTTCTTTTTTATCTATTCATTCTATTTTTTTGCATCAGATATCAAAAACTCTGTAAATACGGAAGAAATCATCCTAATTTTTTTCTTTTGTATATTTTGTCAGTTAAGTGTTTACGTTTTTAAAACATCATGGCTTTACTATCCTTCCTATCATCAATTTATCAGTTCTATTAGTATCAACTATAAGCAAAACTGAAATCCTCATTTTACTTCCCCACCACCAAAGCATTTTCATTTCTGTATCAAAATGTTTGGTTAAATTGCAAGTTGCAAAGCAATCCTGTTTCTTCTGTGGTGTATGAGTTGGATGGTAAATACCTATCAATCAGTCTGAGTAACTTTACTTCTCAATCTTTTACTACATTTTCATTTTCATTAATCTTTTCCCTGCAGACATTCTTTTGGACTAAATGGTATCTTTTGTTTAAACGGTTGGCTGTAGAAAAGTCTCACATTATGCTTTTCTACAAGTTGAAGGGTTCTTAGATCAGAAATCCACTAATTGCTATTTTCTTGATAGAAATGTTGTTGAACTGTACCACTAGGTCAGATTCAAGGATAGAAAAAAATAGAGGCTTTCAATAATTTTCCGATTTTTCATCATATTATGTTGATGATTTTTTTTCCCAATTTCTGTTCATTGTTTAACAATTTTTGCTAAGCTTAAAGATTTCAAGATGTTCTTCTAAATTGTTTTGTTGCCCAACATTTTTGTCAAATTCATATAAAATGTCAGACTTTCCATTCAAAGAATTTTCAGTTATCTGCCATGCTGCACAGTATTTCAAAAATAAGATGTTTTAAAGAACCGAGCATTCATTACATCTCACTTTTCTGCATTATGGAATGAGAAGGGATTTTACTGTCCCAAATTTGTGAAAATAGCTGGATGCATTCATAACTCATCTGTTCTAGGTAAGATGGTTGCTCTGGTCATTTGAAAAGAAATCCAATATTTTTCTAACTGAAATTAACTATAAAAAAATCATTAGACTGTTAAAATAATTCATTAATTTTGAATTTGTTATTCATTAAATATTTTTTTTAACCCTTCATTTTAATCGAGGGAAAAGAAATTTGTTAAATCACGAAATTCTGGAATTAATGGTTCGTTAAATAGATATGTAACTGTATGTGTGTGTGTATGTATATATATATGCATGCACACATGAAACAAATATACAAGCAAAAGCAAAAACAACCAGATAAGTGTACAACATGAAGAAAAAGTAAAATTAAATAAAATAAAACTTTGAAAGTAAAAAATATTTGACCTTCGACTTAGTTTTTGATGCAATATACAAAAATTACTATAATTCTATTTTGCAATCCTCATTAATTTTATCTCCTGATAAATATTTAATTTATTAATTACCCTACTCCTCCTTCATTGTTGATTTGAGATATATAAAAATTATTTATGTTTTATCTTTATCCTGTTACATTTGTTATTTCTATTCTTTACAAGTATTGACATTCTCTTATTTCTTCTAAATTTTTAATTTAAAAAATTTCTAATATTAATGTGTATTTAAAATGTTTTATCGTTCGATTTCTAATGCATTTTTAATAAATACTAATGTTTAATTACAATAATTATTGTTTACATATTTGTAAAGAATTTGAAATTTATAAATATTTTTAGAAACCATTTATCTGTTCATATGAAGACTGTGGAAAAAGTTTTACTAGCTCTTCTCATTTGAAACGACATGAAGGTACTCATGGATCATCTTACAGGTTAATATCTATATAATATCTTATTACATCTCTGATTCTGGTACATGTGGATATTTACTACCCCTGAGGGTTTTTTTTTTTTTTTTGCCAAGCAAACAAAAAAATATTGCTACGATTGTTGCATTATGTATACTGGAGCTGGGTGATCTTGGCATAATCTGAACAGGGCCAAATTAATTGGAGGGCTGTAAATATCCAGAAGTTTATTATTTTTCTTCCACATGAAGCTAATTTAAAACATTTGATATTGTGTTATTTTTACAATGAATTACCACCATCTGATTTGCATTGAACTTTTCCTCTGAAGCTTAAGATGCTAAACATTTGCTCACTAGTTTTCATATTTTAAATTGCTGTTATTTGAATGAATTTATATGAAATTAAAAAGAATCATGTACAGAATGATCAAACTTGCACAGTTATGACCACAAACTTTTACAGTTTTGGCCTTTTAAAGCCATTTGTTTTAGCTTCCTTTCAAGTAATTGAACAATCCTTGAATAGGTTTCTATGTTAGAATTTAAATGAGTATATAAAATAAAGTTATAGAAATCCATCAAGATCTTCAAATTTTGCTTTAATTTAAAAGCGTGCAATATAATATGAAGACAAATTTAATTTATATACTGTAAAATTCAGCCCTTGACTTTTATTGATATTTTTTAAAAATTTTATAGTGCAGATCTTGTACAGATAATTTCATTCATTTTACTCTGTTAAATATTTAGTTTTAACAGAAATGACATGAGTGATGCAACTCTGTTTAATTTCTCCCATTTGAATCCTTTACATAGGGGAAAGAAAAATTAAATAATCATATTCAGATTCTAAGGTTTTGTATGTAAGTAATGAAATTGGTAATAAATAATTTGAAAATCATTTTTGAAGTAGCTTTTTAAATAAGTTAAAGTATATATATATGCAATATGTTCCTTAGTTGAGTTGATTTAGCTTTATATTGATTTTTTTTATTTGAGTTTTTTCTGATGCATTTTGTAATTTTCTTTTTATTTTACTTCTAATTTTAGGTGCACTGTAGAAAATTGTCTTGAAATTTTAAAAACCAAAGATACCTTAAAGAAACATATTAAAGAAGTTCATCTTAAATTAAAAAAGCATAAAGTATATACTGTAAGTATAGTTATGGCTATAAGTTATTGAAGTAACTTTTATTACGACTCAAAACTTGGTTTTTAGTTAGTGATTTAGGAAATGAGAAATTATTTTATAATTTTTTATTTTATTATCCGAGATCTTCAAACCAAGTTGGGTGTAAATACAGCTACACAGCATAGAGTGAGGAGTAGTGAAAACGTTCAGGTTTTGAATGTGAGTTTAGAGCATAGAAGCTGTTATCTGACTGAGGTATTTGAGACCTCTGCGCTTGGAAGCTGTTGCTGTATATTAGCTGAATTAGAGCAACATAATTGTGACTCGTGTCAGTGAAATTTCCTGCAATTTCTAGAAATTTTTGTGAATAAAAGTCTTCTGATATTCAAGAGACTGATTTATCGACTCTCAATCCACACGAACTCCGAAGTGCAATACAATATGTAATTTTCTTACATGACTGATACTTTTGAAATGTTAGTTGAAGTCCATTAGTATGATTTTTTCCAGCATTTATTGTAATGCAATAATTATATATATATATATATATATATATATATATATATATA
>JAPMOR010031545.1:926305-987575 GCA_026543865.1 Argiope aurantia | reverse complement strand
AAAAAATTCAATTTAGCACTTTGGAAGCTAATTAATTATTTATTATTTAGACATTGATATTTTGTTCTTGTAAAGCTAGATATATTTTTGATTAATTGTACTTCATTATTCTATGTTCTTTTATTACATTAGCTGCACTGGCAATTACCTTGCTCTTTATGAAAAGATTTTTGTGCTTCATAACAGTTAAATACATATATTGTTAAAGCTCTTCTAAGTTCAGAGCATTGAACTTCAAATCATAATAGGCACTAACTTTTCTGAGAACGTATTATATTGATTTTGCATTATTTTTTATCTAATAACCATTCTTTGACCTAAAAGTTACCTTTTAATTTGGAAATGTTGCTTAGTGCTGTTTATACAACACAGCTTAAATACTATCTAAGCATATCTACCTGTTTATATTATTTATCTATTAATCTGTCAATCTACTTGTTTGCCCATGAAAATGTTAGAATAATATCTGATTCTCAATTTTTCTGAAATTTTGATTAATTTCAAAAGTAAGAAAATGGAGTATTTTGTGGTAGAAACTTTTGAAAATCTTATTGCACAAATATTACTTTTTACTTCTTCATAAAATGTGATGTTATCTTTTTTACAGATTTTAATTTACTGTCGTTGAATTTTTTTTCCTGATTTCGATAAATTTTAATAACATTTTTATCAAGATTTGCAAAAATACTTTTTTTTTGTTGCTATGAAACTCAAACTGTCTTCTTTGTTAATAATAATGTTTAATTATGTGTTTATATTCCATTGTTTAAAGCAAAGAAATAGTGATTCCGCATATTTTTTCATTTCTGATGTTATTTGACTAGACTCTACCAGAAGTTCTTTGAATCATAAGATTTCTAAAATAATGCAGCTTAAATTCTTCTTATTATTTAATGTTTAAAAATACCTTGTTGAAAAAAAACATAAATATTAAATTAAGTGTAAATTCTTCAATTAAAATTTAAGAACAACTAGTATTCTTAATGACTCAGTGAGTCTGTAAAAGTGCTTAGTGATTGGATATTTGCAAAAACAGTGGAAAAAATTTGTATTTCATTGCAACTGTAAAAAGTATTATTGCAAAAAATGCTTTTAAAAAGATGCAAAATTTAGGAAATTAAGCACCTAATTAAATTGAAAAGATATATTTTTTTATTTTAAGATGTTGAAATCATTTATTTCAAAAAGTATTAAATTTTAATATTTTAATTAATTACAGTTGTTAAAAATAATTTGAGCTGCATGTTTTTGTCTTTTAAAATACATTTGTACTAAATTTTTAGATCTGAAGATAGCTCTGTGGAGCACCAATAATATACACAATAAAGGCACATTCATTTTTGTAGTTATTTTTTTTAATAAAAAAGATAAATTTGTGTTGACATTCTGTAGGCCAGGCTACAGCTACAAATTTGGCACATATATACCTTAAAATGTGCACCTCAGAGCAACTTTTCTATAGGTTCTTTCTGTAGGTTTGACCTACAGCTACCAAATTTGGCACATATATACCTTAAAATGCACCTCAGAGCAATTTTTCTAAAAATTTCAGTTAAAATTCTAATAAATTAAAAAATTATATTAAATTGTGATGTTTTTCTGTGATAACTTTTGGAAATATTAATGCTCAACAATTAATTTTTCACCAAAGATAGCTAGTTAGATATAAGTACAATTAGTTATTTATACTTGTCTTCTTTCTAGTGTACTCAATGTGGTAAAGAATTTAATAAACATAATACTCTTCAAAAGCATGAGCTTAGGCATTCAGGACAGTTACCTCATAAGTAAGAAATATTTATTTTTTATATGTTCTTAATTAATCTTTTTTCTTTTCACTTTTCTATTTTATAATTTTAATCTTATTCATAAATTATTATTAAACAGGAATTTGTGTGAAGGGAATATTCAAAAATTGTGGTGACAGAGTCTATTTGTCCAAATGTATTGTATATTTTATTACCATAAAAATGACGATATTTTAACCCAGCATGTAATTAAATGTTAGATTGCAAATATAGTTGTATTTGTAATGTCACATGATTTATTTTCCTTCATCATCTGGTGTATTACATGAAACTAATTATTCTTTCTGTGTACTCTTCAATGTTTACTATCAAAAATAATTTTAAAATCAATATGTAAAAACTGCAGTTAAATTTTGGGCAAATATTAAGGATGTTATTTCTTTTTGTGTCTTTTATTAAAAAGTTCTTGGACAAACCGATTTTAATAATTTTAAGATCAAAATAGTAAATGTTAAAAGCTTGTAAAGTTACTTAACACTGTATATGTTATTTGTTCCAAGCTTGAAATTCTATCTATCATTAATATGGAAATTTTTCTATTCATTGATGAATCATAATATTCATTAATATTATAAATACTAAATATTTATTTGGAATAAAATTTCTTATATAATTTTTTTATTATAAGTATGATTGATATCATTTAAATATATATATATAGTTCTTGGTTTTTCAAGGAAGAAAAAATCAAGATTCCTTTTTATTAAAGGTTCTTAATAATAATGAATGGTGGTTTTTAATTTTACATTGCTTTTACAGTAATAAAATCTTTTACAGTAATAAAATCTTCTTTTTAAGTGAAAATTATTTAATCTTCTAGCATTTTACCCTAGCATTTTCTTAAGTATTTTCTTCAGCTGCTTATATATTTTAAAATTAAATTTTTACTAATATATTTATATTATTAATACTTCTGCTTAAATGTTTTTAAATTATTAAATATGTAAAATTTGAAAAAAAAAATCCTTTTAAAAATTTTGAAGTGAATAAACATTAAAAAAGAAGAGCACTTATTTAACATTTTTTTAGATGTTCTTTTGAAGACTGTCAGAAGGCGTTTTTAACTCCAAGCAAATTAAAGAGGCACATGAAAGTTCATGAAGGTATATTTAGAGTTTTTGTTACATGCTTTTTGTGCCATTTATAATTTGCTTTTTGACATTTTTTTCAAAAATTGTATATTTTAGCTACATTTAGATATCAGAAGTGCAATTTATGACAGATAAGTAATTAAAAGAAGAAACAAAACAAAAAAATTTTTGAAATTCTCTTTATAATTTACCTCAGTTCTATAACATTATGTACATGTTACTGCAATGTCACATATGCTACAGTATTCAGTATATATACCACTATTTTGATCTCACATATTGTAGAGTAAATGCAAACTAAATTTAATTATGCCACTTTTATCATAATTATTTTAAAACAAATTTTTACTGAATTGCACACAGTTAAGGAATTTCATTAATTTGTAAAACTGTTAAATTTCGTATTATTCCACACTATTTTTTTTATAAAGTATTGTGCTTATGAATAGTACAAATATTTTATTTTGACTATACATATTTAATGACCACTGTATAATGATTTTATTTTTGAAATAATACTTTGTTTTGAGATATTAAAATGACAATTTTGATATTGAAATATAATGTTTTAATTTATGGTAAAACCTTTCTTAATGAGTGTAATTTGTTCCCAAATCTTCTTTGTAATGCACTGAAATCATTAAGTGAAATAATTTTTTCAGTAAGAATTAATGTAAAATACGATGCATTCCATTAAATTTCAAAAAAGACAAATTTATAATAGCATAATTTATTATTTGTAATTCATGCTTTATTTTACTAGCAAGTCATTAAAAGACATTTGTCTTTGGTTTTGCTTCAAAATTTGGTGAAAATGAAACATTGCAATATCATTAAAGAATTTTAGTACTCATAACTATTGCTTGATCAGGGTGTTGCTTCTCAATGTATGATGCAATAATTTCTCATGCTTTCGACATCTCCCTTACTTCACTGAAATGCTGTTGCTCTTCTGAGGCTATTATTTCTTCTTCTGATCAAACATTCACGATGTTTTGGCATCAGCTTTATAAGCTCTTCGGTAATTCCGAATATATTGTTCTACTAACTTATCGATATCACTGCTGTCTAGCTTTAGCCCTATAATCTTGGCCAGCGGCACGATCTTATATACACATGTCAAAGAGAGGAGGCTTGAACAAATTCATATGAGCAATATTCTTCATATGAATTGTTCAAGCCTTTCAAAGTCATATTTGACAATGTTATCTGGTTAAAGCTTCTTCCAAGCAGAAGTAAAGATTTTCTTCAAACAATCACTTAACACAGATTTATACCTAAGATACATGTCAATCCAGCATATAATATCACAATGTCTCCTTTCCATTTATTCTAAAAAACATCCTTCATTAACATTCCCCCCCCTCCTTGTTATGTGATGTTTTACTGTATTTAAAGTGTCCCAGATATAATTATATGCTTGTCATGCATAGTTGCTAAACATTTTTTAATGACATATATATGCTGGAAGATATTTATTAAAAATTATATATTTTCTGTTTTTAACTATTTTTCAGGTTATCCTTGTAAGATTTCTGATTGTGATAAAGTATTTGGGAAATGGACGCTATATGTTCAACATGTAAGAGACTGTCATCGTCCCGGTAAGAATTTTATTCATAGCTTATGGATTCAAATGTTAAATTTAAAATTTTTAATGTGTAAATTAAAAGAGATATGTTTTATTTAGGGAATTTATAAAAGTATTAATTCTGTTATAAATGATATTAAAAAATTATAGAATGAAACAAACTCTTACCATGTTTTCCTGTTTTAAATTCCCCAAGGTTTGGGGGAAAATTAATTACAAAATTGCATCTGGATAGAAAAGTTATAGTTAAAATTTCCTGTCTTTTTTTTATTTGTATGGTTTTTTCATAATTTTTCTTTTATTTGTTATTTTGATGCTGTAGCAAAATATTTCCAATAAAAATAGAGTTGCAAGATCTTTATCTGCAGCATATTAAAAATGCTGAGAAACTACTTATTAATGTTTTGAATTTTTGAAATATTTAATTGACAGCAATTTCTTTATTAATTAAATTAGAAATATAAAGCAATAATTTTCTTTGTTTAAGGGTTTGATTTAAAAAGTTGTGTATGAAATAGCCATTTAATTTTTATTTAAGAAATGTTTCAATCCTAATTTCTGTATATTGTTAAAATATAATTATTTTTGAAGTAACTGTGAAATATCAAAATCTGCACTTTTTATAATTTAAAGTATATATAATAATTTTGAAGCATGTGGCACTTTTCAAAATATTCTAGTAGTTCCAAGGAGTCCTTTATTTTTTATATTGCTGGGAAGTCTCACTTCTAATTTTATTCTTGTGGCAGATACAATGCCTTTTATTAGGTCTTATTTATTTATTCTTAATCTTCTGCATCTTAAACTTCAAAGTCTGCACTGTCTTTATCCATTATGGTGTTTACTTGCAATACATTTCTCATTTGATAATAATATTTATTAATATTCATATATAATACTTGAAAGAATAAAATCTAACTAATAAAGAGGCTTGTACCTATTGGTAAACAACATGTTATAATGATCTGTGTTTTTTTTACTAAAATAATGAAACAAAATACATTGTTGCCAGTTTCCAATGCATTAGAAATTTATAACTATATTAATTACAATATTCAGCAGTAACTTAACTTCATGTGACAAATGTTGCTTATAACAGTCTGAGTAGCATAAATAAAACTGATGATAAATTAGATTCATCATTTTATTGCAAAGAATTAATGCTGTTTTAGCATCTTAGTTTCCTAAATGTATAATTACTTTCTATAGCAGTATTAATAAAAGTTTAATTGTTTATAGAGACTGTCATATTATATAAGTACATTATATAATGATTGAGCTTAATTCCTTTCTTATTATTATTGTATGCTCATGCTAATTTTTTGTTTCAATAATAAATTATCAATATTTTAGATATTCTTTTTATTCTGCTAAATGAGGTCAATTCTTCTCTTCGTCTATTTTAACTAATTAGTGAGTTAGATTTTGTTAAATAAAAACCTTCATGGATTTCTGATAAATGCTAACTACATAATTTATAAACTTCTGATTTTATAAATAGTAAAGGTTTGAGAAATCTTAACATTTATTAATTCTAATATCTTGGAGCATGCTATTTTAATTTCCCATATATGCTATTGTTTTACTGAATGCATTATTGACAATCACTTGCTATTCAGTTACAAAATTATTTGTCTTTTTTTAAGATTACTGACTTTAGCAGTAGTTAATGTTGGCCAACAGTATTTGTGGCTGTATTTATACTCTCTCTTTACTTTCTCATGTATGAGTATTCATGTATATCTATAGAATAAATATTGTAATTATAAAAAGATTTAAACTTGAGATTTTTCTGAATCTCCACATTTTAGACCTCCCTGAGTTTGAAAAACACATTTTTGGCATTATGTCTGTCTGTGAAAAAGATCATTCCAATGCATGAGCTAGATGGATGCAATTTAATATGCATTCTTGACACCAGATTTGATTTCTATCGAATTTTACAAAAAATCCTCAGAAGAAAACTATTTGGCTGTTAGAATATGAGTTAATGTGATAACTACAAAAGGAAAGTAGCTATATGAAATTAAGTACACAGATTTAACATTTATAGTGCAGACATATATCAAATTTTGAGCCATATTCAATCAGAGGTTGACTGACTGTCTACATTTTCAGAAACATATAATCACGATAACTGAAAAATTCTATAACTTAAATATATCGAATTTGGCTTGGGATTTTGTGACTATAATTGTAATGTAAAGTTTGATTTTAATCAGTTTGGGAAATATTACCTAAAAATGCAAATGCACCTTTATCAGAGAATATGCAAGAATGTTTTGGGGAGACTACTCCTGCAGATTAATTATTTTGGTTATGAATTAAAAGTTTTTGAAATTTCTTCAGTTATTAAAAATAAATTTTACTAAACTTTTACATAATTTATTGAAAACTTGCAGAATTATTTCATTATAGTTTATATATGTGCTTCATGCATAAGATATTCAAGAATCCCAAATTACCACTTGTGAATTACTTTACTGTAAACTATTTAACTGTTTAGTTTCATCTTTTATCTAATTAAATGGCATTTTGTTTCAGGATTAATTTTATTAATCTGATATGCTCATGAGCATATAAATTATAATAGCAATGAATAATTTGTTTTTCAATTTTTAAATTTAACAGTGCCTTAATATGTTGTGCATGATGTATATTAAATCAGTTATATGATTAAAGAAATTTTTCTGTTGCCACCTTCTTCTCTCCCTCTTTTTTCCCCCTTCACCCTCTTTGTATTTTCTCTCTCTCTCTCTCTCTCTTTCTCTTGCTGCTGCATAATATAAACATACTATTTCATAGAAATATTTATTTTCAATTTTTTTTATTGAACTTTTAAATATATGCATGTGTTATAGTTTACCTAGATTCTTTTTTAATAATGATTCTTGAAGGATATTTTTACACATTTTCTCTAATCATGTTATCTAGAATTCAAAGCCTTCTCTTGTTTAAAAGTTTACTTACTGCCTTCAACAACCAATTTATTCAACATGAATATCCATTGCCTTTTATTTCATTTGAATTTCCCATGCAAGATTTTAAATTCTTGGGGTTTTTTAGAAAGTATTTGTCAACTTTATTTTCTGAGAGTCAACGAAACTGTTATTTTGATAATTACACGCTTGCTCTGTTCATTTTGCACATAAATAGCCTTAATGAAGTTGTATGTCTAAATATAAATATCTCAGTCATCTAATTTCAAGTTATTTGAATTAATTTTGTTTTCTTATTACTCATGTAAAATATGCATTTCCAATATTAAAATGCTGTAACATATTATATGACTGACAGTATTCTGGCTAGACTACAAAATACTAATTTTAAAAATTAATAAATTATAACTGCATTTATTCAGCTTACCAAGTATATTTTCTATTATAAGTAAGATCTCAGATTCCTCAAAAGATTTAATAAAATACATGAAATAAATAAAATAATATGAAAAGAAACAGACAATTAAATGTTTGTATAAGCAATAAAAACGGTTTGAACTTCATTATAGCAAAGAAAAATATTATTGCTTATTATGCATAAAATTATTTTAAATATTTGTTAATATTAGCAGTGGAGGAATTGGGCAGAAATTGTGAGAAATTAGGCAATATGTGTATTTAAAAAATTGTCCGAAAATTCAAGAAAAACTTTCATAAGAATTAAAATGATATCATTAATAAAAACTATTTTTTTAATTTTTTAAAATCCTTTTTTTTTTTTTGCGATAAACTTTTTGGAAATTACTACAGAAATACCAAAAATCTCTTTTAATTTTTTAATAGAAATTTTAATAAAAAATCTCTCCAAGAAGTATATTCTCACCTCTTGACTTATATATATGATAAATTTACCAGCTGTAGATCACCACTACACACGCACATATATCTTTATCATTAGTTGAGATAGAGATGGAACAAAAATGGTCTTAAATTATTATTATTTTTTTTTAGATTTTAGTTTGGTAATAGTGCAGAAAAACTGCCTTTTAGGTTCAAAAACAATTTTTAAAAATTTGCTTGAAATATTACATTATTTTAAGGTGCCGCAAAGAGCTTGAAATTTTGTAAAAAAATTTTAAAAAATGGAAATTTTTAAAAAGGGCTTTTAAAAAATTTTCTTAGATTTTAGTTTGGTAAATAGTGCAGAAAAGTTACCTTTTAGGTTCAAAAAGAATTTTTTAAAATTTGGTTACACTTTTGTATTATCTTGAAATGCCGCAAAAAGCTTGAAATTTGTAAAACAAATTGAAAAAAATGCAAATTTTTAAAATGGGCCTTTAAAATTTTTTCTTAGATTTTAGTTTGGTAATATGGAAGAAAATTAGCTTTTAAGTTCAAAAAGAATTTTTAAAAATTACAATTAAAGAATTTTTTAAATACAACAATATATCAATGTGTCGCAATGAGTTTAAAGTTTGTAAAAAAAAAGGTGAAAAATTATAAAATTTGATAAAATATTTTCATGAATTTTTCTTTCATATAATGTTACAGAAGATGATTTTAAATACATAAATAAGCATTACAACTGAAAAAAATCATTAATTACAAGGTATAATAGTAGAAAAATATTTTTTATGTCAAATTTTGCATTTCTTACTTCTATATCCGTAATGATTAAAAATGTTACAGCTGCTAAATGTTTTGTTTCTACTTTACTACCACAGTAAACTGTTTTTTAAAATTAAATTTTGGCTTATTCATAAGTGAGTCAATTTGTGCTCTTATGTATCCTTCTCTTGGGATTGAACTACAGACATTTTGAGCCGATTTGGCTACCAATTTCACAGTTCTTTCCACTACTTGCGTGAGA
Organism: Argiope aurantia; assembly: GCA_026543865.1. Taxonomy (NCBI): domain Eukaryota; kingdom Metazoa; phylum Arthropoda; class Arachnida; order Araneae; family Araneidae; genus Argiope; species Argiope aurantia. Next base: position 978,276 of record JAPMOR010031545.1, on the reverse strand, counting down.
CAAGGAAGCCAGGGAAAGTCGATAACTGAGTCCCCTATACTATTTGGCTTAATTTCAAATGCCTGCTGTATAAAAATCTTTCAGAGAGTCATTGGAAACATGTTTTAATAAAGGAGGATCAATAATGTCATTTTCAAGCCATGTGATCATGTTGATGCAATACTTTGCATCGAAGTTTATCTTTGGAATATTAAACTTCCTGATTTTGTCTTTACTTTCTGTTCTTGATTTTAAAACACATCGTAAACCAAGTTCTCTTTGTGTTTTACGTTCATCACTTAGCATGGACAAAAGAAGATTTTCTGAAGCAACAAACTACCCATTTCTTTGAATAATCTGGTCTATAACATTCTTGGGATCATCAGAGATATAACGTAAATATGAGATAAGGTTAAAAAAATGTTTCAAACCATAAGTATATGAAGATTTTAACTTAATATTAAACCAAACAGGTGCCTGGTTGTTTTGTCTCTTCTTGTCTATTTCATGAATCTGGTCGGTTTGCCTCTTTTTATAAAGAACACAGTTGTTCTTCAGTGTTGCCATTGTCACTAGTAATTGTTTCTAATACACAAGTATTTTTTATAGCACTTGATTAAACTTAATTATTCTCTGTAGTTCTTTACTCTTTCTTATTTCTTCTTTCCTCAAAGCACTTTTAGTAGCAATATCAATATTACCTCTAACCATTTTCCAGTTAAGAGTGTTGATCGTTTAGAAACTTTTGTTCCATAACTAGCACTTTTTTTCTTTTATACAAGTCAGATATCAAATAAATGTTTAGCTTTTTCTCTAAATTCTATAAGGGTGGAATCAAATTTATCTGAACATTATCTACTTTTAGCCCTTAATAAATTTCTGTATTTATCATGATCAGCTTTTATCATTTGTGAAATTATTTTTGCCAGAAGCAACGGGAATAGAAGCTTTTGACCATATTGTTCTATTATGGGAACTAAAGTGTCACATATTTCACTTACAGAAATACACCCTTCTCTGAAGAAATTTTCAGGTTATGCCTAATGCAACAGTAGCACTTCATAACAGATTCTTAAGTAGGGAGTTCAACTTCAAGCAAATCACTAAATTTCTTAAAAATAGAATGTTACAAAAGATGTCAAAAATTCCAACATTTGTCTAGTCTTCATTAATTTAAACTGAGCTGTTTTAACTCCAGCAAAGTGCACAAACTAATAAATCAGTTACGTTAATTTGCATTAATAAGTTACACAATAGACGGGGCGAAAAAGCCAACTCAACTGAACTCGGCAAAGCTACCGATTTGAAACCGGCCTATCCTTGTCACCGGACGTAAACAAATCTCTGCCTTACCTCAGTAACAACCACTCCGGTGATGACTCAGTACCATGCCAGTGCAATAGTAAAATTGTTTTTATATTTCTATTCATATGACAGTGCCTATTTAAAGCTTTTTATTTCATAATCGAAGAACACGATAATCTGTGAAAAGGTGTAAAAAGTGCTTTTTTAAGAAACATCCTTATGGCATTGCAAAATGTACTCCAATATTTTCTATATTTTTTATTTATCTTATCTATACCAAAAGGTAGCTTTCCCATGCTATTACAAATTGAAAAGCAACAGTTGATTGTTTTGCTAAAAAAACTTAAAAATGAATAAAAAATTTCAATTTTTTGAAGCTTTAACGTTTTTGTGGCATCTCAAGATCTGCACCAATATTTTTCATATTTATAATTTATTTTATCTACACCAAAAGGCAACTTTTCCGCACTATCACAAAATAAAAATCTAAAATTGATTTTTTCGTTCCACCCTACTGTATATGTTTAACATTAACCTATGCTATCCTGTAAACATGATAATTGAAGTAATTTGGATTTGAATTGTCAAGAATAATAATGTAAATATGACATGCAGAAAAAAAAATTGAAAATGGTTTGGGTATTTTCACTTTCCATAACTTTCCTTCAATTGATAATAATTCAAATTACACAGATTATTGCCTCAACATTAGAAAGAATTATGGTATAGAAAATTTTTCAATAGTTTAAAGTTTCTAAAGGCGGTTTTTAGTCCTCATTTTTGGCTGCTTTTTAACTTAAGCTTGTAATATTTTATTTAGAAACTCTTGTCATTTTTTTCCACCTTTATAGTGTCAATTATGAAAATGGAGTAAGTGAAGGAAAGAAAGAGAATGGGATGCACTTCCCTTACCCTTTATATTTCCAGACAAAAAGAATCTACCTTTTGCTGCTGACTTTTCAGTGGAAATTATTTTAATCTCTAATGCAGATCAGCATAAAATTTGGATGGAAACTTAGAACCTTTTTCCCATTTTTTTGAAAGCAGTAATATTAAGGAAATAGAATGCTTTGTAAAATGTATAAAAATAGCTAAATGAATAAATTTTTATTAGTCATTAAATATTTTCAATTCATTTTTTCTACTCGATTTTTAATTTTGGTGCCCTTACAAAATTTTCTGAGAAAAACAATTTAATAGTTCATAGTTTTTTTCAAGCTGAATTTAAAAATTATATTTAATTCTTGATTTATGAATTAATTTTGTATTAATAGAATAAATTGTATCTATTCTTATTGATTTCAGTTAATTATTCAATTTCTTTAAAATCTTTTGTGAATTTCTTTTATTAATTTAGAAATCAAGTGCCAAGTATGTGATAAAGTGTTTTCAACATCATTTGGTCTCAAGTTACATGCTCCACTTCATGATGAATCTCGTTTAGTATATCCATGCCAAGTGCCAAATTGCAGTCGATATTATTTTGCGGAAAGAAATTTGAAATGGCATATGAGAAAGTATCATGCAAAACGCCCTTTTATGTGTGACAAGGAAAACTGCCATAGAGCATTTAAGACAGAAGTAAGTATTGTTTCAAAATAATAACATGTTGGTTTTTTATTTATTTATTTTTTAACTTTTTTTCTTTGTTTATAGATTTTCAGTGTTTCTTAATATTTTTATACAACTGTGAGGTTTAATAAAAAAAAATACTTCCTCTTCGTTTCTAAAAATAAATTTATAGCATAAAGGTATAATATTATATTTGCTACTGCTTTTTACCGATTTTTTTTCAATTTTTAAAGTGAGATAAATGGTTGTCTTTGGTTGACTTAATTCCATACAATATTTTTTTAGGTTAATATAAGAATTCCTCTGTTTCGGAATTGGTTAATGATAATTATTATTATTAAGTGGTATATAATTCCTTTATATGATATTTTAATAATATTCGAGTTAATGTAAGTATTTTAAGGTGGGAATTATCACTCAGATTCCCATTTGTAATTATTTGTTTCATTGTTGTATCAAATAAATTTTAAAAAAAATTATGCAAATTTTCTAGTTTTAAAATATTTGTTATGTTATTTCAAGACTGCCAATCAAATCTGGAAAAACTTTCCTGTACTTATATGCTATATAAGGGGAAATGTTTGAACAAAACTTACATGCTAGCTATAATGCAACAACAGAACTCTTGACGAATGGGAACAACAAGGAAAGGAAGCAACAATTTAGCATTATTTGAAATAATTGTATATTAAAAGAACAATTATATTTACATACAGAAAAAAAAATCCTTTTTTTTTTTTTTTTTATTGTTTTGAATTGAGCAAGAGAAAATTAACATAAGGGGGCAAGAGAGTTTGATACCTCTCGTGTTCTGCAGTTGTAAGTAGCACAAAATTAAAGATTCAGGTAAAAATAAAATACAAAACAACATTTTTACCACCATGGTGCAAACCATTTAATGATTTTTTAACAAAAAACATTACAAAGCAAAATTAAATAATTTGCATTTATTTATTTTTGCCAATTCATATATTTGGACATCAACTACTGCAGCTTTTTCAGGCAGTTTCATTTCCTATCCCATCTTTTGCAACAATTTCATTTACAATGCTGCTTTGTGTTTGTTGGTCTCTTTATCTGTTTCTTTCCCCTGACTTTATTTATTTGTTTTTCTAAAGCTTCATAATACCCCACATGTTCTAATTTGCCATACTAAAACAAATCTTTTGAACACTTAAAACATCTCTATAAAAGTTCATGACATAATGCACAATTCTTAGATCTAGATCAATTTGAAGAATCTTCTTTCAGATTTTAACAAGCATTCTTGTTGATACTAAATCCACTTTCCACCACCGTACTGTAATGTATGAATGATAATTTTTACAACTTCCCAAAAATCAGGAAATCCTTTGCACTTCAAAATAGTAGAATATAAATAATCTAAATGAACTTTTTCATTAAATGAATCAATCTATGTTTACTTTTTAGTTTTTTCAAGAAAATTTCAAATTGGATCTTTGTATGTTCTGAATATGCTGGGAAATTTTGTGATTTGGAACAAAGAAATTGAAGCAAATGAACCATTTGTTTTTCACATAATGATAATTCATTGTTTTTAAATATATGTGGATTTAAATTAAATGCAGTTTTTAAAAAATTTAAAATTTTTGGACATGCATTCCATTTTTTTTATATAGTATTCTTCACAAATATAAAATACTCAAATAAAAAAAAATCTTTTTCAGTTTCATTAGTACTCAAATATCTTGTATTTATTATTCCAATATTGGTATTTCTTTTAATTCAATCTTAGAATTTTAGGATTATCAAACTCTAAAAAAAAATAAGCCAGTTTTTGCTTCTTTGATGATGCTTTTGACATTACTAATAAATACCTGTGTTCCCATATTATTTTGTGCTATTATACAAAGCAAGCAGCATGCAACAAACAGATTTTGTAGAACTTCTCTAACCTATTCATCAAAGTCAAGATTGATAATTGCCTGGATTCTGAGCAAATCATTTTTCAAAAAAAAAAAAAATTTCTCTAATCTACTTTAAATAAGCTTACAGCTTCTCAAATAATAAACAAACCATTCATTATACTCACAGGTGAGCCAGAGAAATTCTTTCTATTCTCTTATGCACTTATAGCGATCTTATACATGCTTAATACTGAATAGTTTCAATCTGGAAATTTCATAGGAGATTAAAAAAAAAAACAAAAAAAAAACTCAATTTTTTCTCAAATTGAAATGGATTGATCAATACGTTGGGAAAAGCAGGATCAAGTAGAAAACGGAGAGTTTCTGGGATCACACAATTTAGAATGGTGTTACATTTCTCATCATGATTATGATCTTTTATTGCAATGTTTAGAGATCAGCATTTTTTTTTTTTTTTTTTTTTTTTGTGTGTGTGTGTGTGTTGTTATTAAATAAGAAATTGAAATTTCATTATTTATTAACAAGTCATTTCTTCAATGCATGCTGATGTGAATTTTATTCTTCAATCTCTGCTATGAATATGCACATGAACTCTTTGTAGGTTTAATCCATATCATTGTTTTCAATTTTTTAATATTTTTTTAAATTGTGAAAGTGATTAAAAACATAGAGTATTGTATCCAATTTCTTTTTCACCTTAATGAATTTAATAAAATTTAAAAATAATTAACCATTATTATCATGGGCATATATAAAGTAAATAATTGTTATCTATACAATTTATGCAATATATATACTTTGCTTCGCTTAATTTTAAAAACTAATGAATTATTTATCTATGATTTGTTTTTATTTTCTTTTGAGTAAAGAAAAGTTATAGATTGTCTTTTCCACCATGAGTTCTTCAACTCAATGTGTACTAATATTATATTATGTACATTGAAAGTTTATTTATTTTGGGTTTCGTTAATTAGATTTCAATGAAATATACATTAGTTTTCACAAATTATACCCATTTTATTATGTTCAAATTCATATCATCTGAATAATTTTAATCATTTTTTAGGCTGATTTAGCTGAACATGTTTTGTATCATGGCAAAAAGAAACCTCGAAAAGTGAGTATATATACACACAAATATTTGAAATGTATTTATTTTATATTCAGTATATATTTCAAGTTAACTAGTATTACTTTATACTCTGCTAACCACTTTTCTCCTTAATTTTATATGGGGAGAAATTGTTTATAGATTCCAGTAATGTGTTTATGCAAATAAAGTAACATTTTATTTCAGAAGAAAAACAAGCCAAAGAAACCTAAACCAAGCTTAGCAGCTATATTATCGGGTTATGCTGAAGTTGAACAAATGAATGAAAAATCCAAAGAAAAAGCAGAATCTAATATTTCAGCTTGTTTCAGCAAGGTGAATTTAATTAACCTAGATCCTGACAGAACTAAAATTTCATCTGTAGATTCTTTAGAATCAAATCAGTCATCCATAAATGAAGAAAACAATTCATGCATTTTTACTAACAAAGTGGATGCTAATTGTATAAAATCACCTGTGCCAAACTCATTTGAATCTAGTCAATTAAGTACTTCAAAAAATATGAATACTTCTCTTCCCACAGACAGTAATAACAGCAGTGCTACAGAGTTAGAAGTAGCAAGACTCGTATCTAAAGAAAGTTTCTTAGAAATGAATCAGTCAACTACTGCAGAGGTATTGGATTTTATTTCTTCCAAAAATATTATTCCTGTGGAATTTGAAGTGGAAAATTCTTTAAGTGAGGTTGAAGTTACAGAGTCAATTATTCAAGAGTATACTACCATTGAAGTAGTGAATGGTGAAAATCTGTCTCAATTAGTATCTGTGCCAGTAATCAAAATTGGTGATGAACATTGGAATAGAAATGCTATGGTACATATTAAAACAGGTTCTTGATTGTTATTAAGAAACTTATTCCTATTTTGGAAAATAAAAGGAAAAAGCAAGTTACTCTAAATATCCAAAATGTGCCTTCAAGTCTCTTCCCTCCAAATGCTATGGTGAAGATTTCATTTACTTTTAAAATACACAGCATGTCGTTTATCATCTGTTTGCAACTAAAAATGGAATTTTCAACCTTGCCCCCCAGATTATCAGATATTAATAAAAACATAGAAATGTATTGGTGAGAATTTGTCTCAATTTATTATGCCGATGACGATTTGGTTAATTTTTTAGGCTATATCATAACAATATGCATTATGTAATTTTCTTAATATACAAGGTGTCCGAAAAGTATGACTACATTTTCAAAAAGGAATTAAAAATAAAGATTTCACTTATGGTTTTGTGGGTTCCATGAAGAAAAAAAATTCCTTTGAAATGAGATGTCAACTAATGCTACTTCAATGTTTTGCAATATTATCATTTTAAAATAGCTTCACCACAAGAATGGGTACAAGTTATAACATGGTTTATCAAATTTAAATTTGTAACACAGGTGCAGCATAAATTTTGGACTACCTTCAAGATTCACCAGTTATAAGTAGCATGAAAAATTTATGATGACAAGTCACATACTGTCAAAACAAAAATCTGGCCACTCTAGTACAAACTATGATGATTTTACATTAATCGAATGCTTTCATTGTAGTCCTTGCAGATTGATTCACAACATGGTCCAGCAATTAATAATAGTGAGATCATCTATGCATACAGCTTTATGCGAATAAACTTGCAGGAGTTAAAGCCTGATAATAAGCCTCGAGATTGAACATTTACTATAGAGATGTTACAAAATATAGAGGGTGGTGAAAATTTCCTACAATATGTGATGTTTTCAAATTGGGTATTCACTTTCAGGTATTGTTAACCAATGAAATACTCAAATATGCAGATTAGAGAATCTTAATGCTGTGATGGAGGAAGCAAGAGACGACTGTAAAGTAAATGTGTGGTGTGATTTACTGCATGGTCAAATTATTGGGGCTGTTTTCTTTCCTGAAGAACTGTCTACTCTGCATCCTTGAAATTTTTGCATTTTCTTAATTAAAGGACTGGCAACCCAGTATCATTTTCCAGCTGGTTGGGGGCCACCACGCTAAAATTTGGAAGTGCGAAAGGTTTTAGAGGAAAAATCCCCTTGGCAATGGATGAATAGGAAATATCTGATCCAGCCACCTAGATCTCCAGACATAACATATTTGGATGTCTTTTTATAGGGATACATGAAAAATATTGTTTACCAATCTCCAATTGGTGACACTCATGAACTGAGAAGTCAAATTATAGCGACCATTTAGAGTATTGATCCTGCAATGCTTAGAATGTGGCTAGAAATCTCATATAGACTTGATTTGTGGTGCAAGACTAATGCTATGAACATTGAAAGTATGCAATTAAACGAACTTTGATATTTTCTTTATAGAGCATTAAAAAATCTTTAGTGAATATCTTTATTTAAAATTAATTTTTAAAAGTGAACTGATACTTTTCAGATACCCTGTATAATTAGATTATATAAATTGTCCACACTAATTACATTAAATTTTAGATATTCATTATTTAAAAAGTTTTGTGTATACAGGCCATTTTAACTCCCATATTAGTTGTGTGTGTGAATTTTGTCATTGTAAATGCAATACAGGAAGTAGTTTTATTTTACATTGAAAAATGTTAACATTAGCTTTCCATGTAAAATATTTAAGATTTATATTTCATCCTTTGACTCCTTTTTAAAAAACACTATAATGCATATACACATATAAATGAAAAAACATTTATTTATTTATTTATTTCACAACAAATTCAGCTCAGGGTAGTTTTACTGTGTGTCAACATAGAACTCATTTTAACTAATGCAAGTACAATCAAATTCAGCATGAGAAATGTTCTTTAAATATATACATATTATACAATGATTTTTGTTGTTGTAATCCATGCCATAATGAAGTCACTTGGTAAACATAAGTGGATGAAGTACTTTTCTTAGATAAGATCAGCCACTGCAAAAAAAAAAAAAAAAAAAGGAATATAAAATTTATTTTTGCAAAATGTATAAACAGAATTCAATATTTATAATTACTCATTTGTATAAAAATCCCTGTACTTACCATTCATAGGCATTTCATCAATCTGTGTGGAGTAGTACTGTTCAATATCTCGAAGAATTCTAATGTCATCGTTTTTGACAAAATTGATAGCTACACCTTTTCTTCCAAATCTACCAGAACGGCCAATCCTGTAATAAAAATACATAATTTTGAATATTTAATAGAAAATTTTTGCCCACAAGGTAATATTTTCATCAGGATATGTGTGTTTTTTCAAATTAAATATATATTCTTACTATGAATATTTAGAAAATTTTATATGTACACAATTCACAAAACATATAATGTTTGACCATATAAAAGTTTATTAAAACAAAAATGTTTTACCTGTGAATGTACAATTCTCTGTTATTTGGTAGATCATAATTTATAACCAATGACACTTGTTGTACATCAATGCCTCTGGCCCATACATCAGTAGTAATAAGCACACGTCTGAAAAATTTATGATGAGTTTTTAATGTAAAAGGTATTAATAGATTTTTTAAAAAAATATCAAAACTCTTCAAATCTTAAGTATTACAACTAAGTGTGTGTATATATGTATATTAATAATTCTAATATAAAAATTACTACAAATGCCTCTAATTTTTACACTAAAAAGAGTTGTATATAATTAACCCTCCCTCCCTTTAAGGAAAAAGAATGCAGAAATATATTAAAGTATAGCCATATCATAGAAAGTATTCATTCCTAGATATCTTTGATTTTATATAATTAAATGTTCCTTGTTACCTTATTCATACCTTAGGGTTTTTGAAATCTAGGTATGAATAAAAATTCACTATATTCTAACATTTTTTTTTTGTTTATTTACTAATAGGTAAACAAGTGGAAACAATTAATATGACAAATATAACTGGATGCATTAGAGGAGTTCCAAAAATACTGATTTCATAAATATTACTGAAAAAAAAATCAATATTGCATTTTTCCAAAGTAACTATTTATACATCCAATTTATAAACAGATAAAAAATTCTTAAAATTAGTTGGTTTCCAATTGCACAAGTGCTTTCTATATATATGTATAGTAAAGATTGAATTTACTCAGTATTTCTGTTAAAAAGAGAAAAAATAATATGGACATTTTTAAACAAATTTTATTTTTTGATCTAAAGAAAAGTAAAACTACCCTATTATAAGGAATTTTTTCAAAACATTACCTTTTATTTTATGCTACATAATTTCTAATTTAATTTCTTAAAAGTAGATATAATTATTTAAATGTCTTAGAATGTAAGAAATTTTCCAACTGAAAAATTTACACAGAGCAATATTCGAAAAACAAATCCTTACGTCTGTCCAGATCGAAATTCTTTCATAATAGCATCTCTTTCTTTCTGAGGCATATCTCCATGCATAGAAGACACAGTGAAATTAGCATCTCGCATTTTTTCTGTAAGCCAATCAACCTAAAAATAGCAGAATTTAATGTACTCAATAAAAAAGTGTAATATTAAAATCAAATAATCAATACCAAGATTTTTTTTGTTTGAGAAATACATATAAATTTTATTGGTAAGTTTAACAAAGATAAATAAATGGAAAAATTAACACTGACAGTTTTTAGAAATTTTCTAATTTACAAATAATTTAACTCTATCAATATAAGAAGATTCGAAATGCCCATTTAATGAAGTTACATCATCCATCTGAAACCTTGATATCAATAAGGAATTCCCTCCCCCTTTCATGAGTGCAATTGTTCGACTACCCGAAGTGTGTGCTTTGCTTTTTACAGATAGGTTTCGGGGACAGGGAGGGGGAGTTTGAGGATGCATTTGCTTAAAACCATGCAGATCTCTATATATATATTATGGTCAGAAGAAGCTTTAAGATGGATGTAATATAAACTTATTTTATATGATAGTTGATATAAACAACCCTTCCATTAGATAGATGAGCCAGGGAGAATGCTAAATTAATATGGTGTATCAAAGAACAGTATTGGAATGTACTTCATCTAAATATATATGATATGATATCTCACATTTACAAGATGAATTATGTATATTTATGTACATAGTGAATTATAACGCACTTAAAAAATAACCTTATCTGAATAACAACAGAAAAATGAAAAGCTAATAGCTTCTCACATTGGATGCAAATATTATTTGGCCCTCAGTACATATAATGACATTTGATTCCTTCATCAGATAGGTCGAAAATATTGAATAAATTGAAATATATAACAAACATAGTTTAAGAATTTCACAGTTATAGAATCTGATAAAAATAACTGCTTTCATTTTATGGAAAATTTATATATAGCTTTAAGAGAGAATTAAATTAAGAAAAACTTTGCAATAATTTCACGTGAAATACAATAATAAAGCTTTGGAAAGTTAACCAATATTCTTGAATGTTCCATTATATCATTCCATGTTATCATTTCACAAGTTTAAAAATACTACATTCATTATTACCAATTTCCAGTAACATGTTTGAAATTTACATCTTCCCAACATAAGTTCAAAAAAAAAAAAATCAAAGGATGTGCACTTGATTTTTATTGAGAGAAAGTGAAAAACCAAAATTACAGAAAAGAATCTTTGAAATGATTTTACATATAGCAGGAAGTCCTTCTTAAGTCATTTTCTGTACTTTTTTTTCTCATTAAGTTGACTAAGGAATTTTTCTTATCTTTGAAAGAAAGTTTGGGCATTCCAGTATTTTGAGGTACCTGAACTTGAATGCCCTGCACAAACATTTGTTTTAATTCAAGCATTTTTTTTTCTTGAAGTAAAAAAAAAACAACTTAGATATACTTATTCATAGCTTCCTACACATAACCAATATTTTATTTTCCAAACTAATCGATTCATTTTATCATTCTACATGTCTGATACTTTGCATCAAGTCAAAAATGATTTCAAGGTAAAAAAAAAAAATGTGTAATTTTGTCACCCAGCTTCCTCCAAAAAGACTAGGATACCATTTTTAATAGAAATTTTGAAATCCACTTAGATTTAACTGTGATACTATATATATATATTAGGACATGGTGGTGGGTAACCATATTGATTTGATTTTATGAGGATAGGATTAGAAAATGCCAGTACAATTATCATACAATAAGAAAAAGGGGACCTCATTTTTCCCCTACTCACATACAAAATACCGGTTTCCCTACAGCCTGAAAAGATATCAAAAATATTTCCCATGAATTGTATAAAAATTTATGCCAATATTTATATATATTTGTTAAGTATTATATATATTTGCCAATGTTTTTAGTTGAAAAATATATAAATGTTTCCAGAAATTTGGTTTAATAATTCTTGCAATAACTTTCATTGAAAGTTGAATCTTTTGGTATAATTCACTATATAAATGCATTTAGAATGTTATAAAAAACTTCAAATTTAAAGAAAGAATTTCTTAAGTAACAAAGACACTTTAAATTTATTTTAGTCAAATTCTTTTCTTCCATGTTGATGACATACGAGCCCTAAAGAGAAAATATTGATAGGGGAGATAGCACTTTATAGAATTTAAAACAAATTGATTATTTTTCTTAAATTCATATCAAAAACAAAAAATATATTATAACTGGTTCCAGCTCATTCTTTAAATTCAGTCTCAAGATTTTTACTACTAAACTAATTCATCCACAAGTAAATAATAAAAAACATATATACCTTCCTTTTTGTGTTGCAAAATATCACAGCTTGAGTGATTGTCAGTGTGTCATACAAATCACACAAAGTGTCAAGTTTCCATTCTTCTCTTTCAACAGCCACGAAGAACTGCTTTATACCTTCCAGTGTCAACTCATCACTAAAAGAATTAATAAATAAATTCATATTTAACAAAGGCAAATGTTTTTTTTTCTTCTTATGTTTAAGAATACAGCTGAATTATACATGCTTAACATAATGTATTAAATTACAATCAGTTATAACTGATATTTGCAGTAATTAGACAACTACAAACTTCTGGTTATATGGTAAAATATATCTACACATCTAATAGTTATGGTAACTATTCTTTGAAATTAAATGATTATCACTTTAAATGTACTTTTGTTGCATTCAACATTAATTATTGAGTGCTTGTGTATTACTGCAACTAAATTGGTAAGTTTGGTAAATTTTTTTTCTACATGGATTTGCGCATATTTCCTTTAAAAACACTTTTCTTTAGATATTTCTACAATGACATTGATATAGAGCTGATGTATCAACAACTTAAATATGTCAATATATAAGGCTTCATTACTAGCATGCTGTACTTATTGTGCTAAACTGAAAGTAATGATTATTAGTGATTAAACTTCCTATTAGTGATTTAACTTCCATTTATTTTTAAGCAAAATATCAGAAGTCTAATATACAAAATAGGCTTTTATATTTACATTAAGGTATATGTTTTGATCATATAATAAGTACATAATAATTATAAGTAATTAATTAATAAGTCAAATCAACAAAGATAGTATGCATCTATCAATAAAATATTGAGATTTTTAAAAAATAAAAGAGTGGTATTAATCAATTTAATAGAATTTGTGCAATAAAACCAATCTATTTTAATATAGTCCAAATGAACAGAAATTTTGTATAGAAATATTTTCAAACACTTACCGTTTAACTAAAATTCTTACTGGGTCTGTCATGAATTTGCTAGTCATCTCTAAAATTTCATGAGGAAGAGTTGCAGATATCAAAACAACTTGCGTACAGGGTGGAAGATATCTGTATACATCATATATCTGATCCTTAAAGCCTAAAATTATAAGCGATTCACATTTTACTTTTTATTTTTTCCTTTTACAAATTCTACAGATTTATAAAACCAGAAGCAAAAAAAAAAAAAAAAAAGTTATGAAATAATCATCTTTACCTTTATTTAGCATTTCGTCTGCTTCATCTAAAACAAGCATTTTGATGGATCGAGTTCTTAAATTTCTTCTTCGAATCATATCTAAAAATGAATTTTATAAAATTAGAAAAATATTTTTGCAATAAATTAAAATTGCAAAAGGAAAGGATTAATAAAAAAAATTAAGATATAAAGCAAAGCATAGTGAATAGTTTACATCATTATGATCATTCTGTTACAAATTTCTGGCTTAGCCTTAGTTTATCAATTACTATTTCAATGACCCTTGAATGCAAATTGTTTCACTTATTAGGTCCACAACCAAATGAAATATTTCTTAAGAAATATGAACAAATCTGAAAAGCTCTTTTCTCTCTTCACACTAAAATATGTTCACAAAGATTATAGATGTGAAAGGAAAACAGAAATGATTCATACCAAACACTCTTCCAGGAGTACCAGAGACAACATGTTGCCCATAATCCAATTTGCGTATATCTTCACCCAGATTAGTTCCTCCAATACAAGCATGACATTGGACACTCATATAATCACCAAGAGCTAAAATAACCTGCAAATAAATTTCCCATTATAAATATAAAAATTAAAAAAAATCTTAGTACATTCTGCAGGAATTATCTAAAAATTATATAGTATAGAAAATAAACAATTGATCTTAATTTAGCTCATATCAATACAATAATTGCAGAGATTCGATACAACATAACATACTCTTTACAAGTTAAAAATAAAAATGTGATTTAAAACACATCAGGATTAATTTTTAACTTAATGAATCTGTTTAATTTAATTTTGGATCAGGTGAATATTTGCCAAAATTTCAGTTTCATTAATATGAGAATTAACTTTAGTACACAGCTTTAAAAAATAAATTATGCTAACCTTTTGGATCTGAACAGCTAATTCTCTAGTGGGAGAAAGAATGAGCACTTGTGTTTCTCTAATTTCTGTATCAATTATTTGCAAAACACCAATTGAAAAGGTGGCTGTTTTTCCTGTTCCAGACTGTGCTCTGCAAAATAAAATATTATGAACTATAAGATCAAAATATAATAAAACTTTCACCAATAATGGATTATCATAATAGAAATAAACAACAAAATTTTAAAATTACATCCCAATTTCTATTAATCTAAATTTTTTACATTCAATGTTGGATTTTGAAATTTTCTTCTTTTTAATAACTTTCTATTTTTTAAAAGGCTTAAGTAAGTTTAGTATGCATTTAATCCTTCAGTTTTCAGTTAATAGTAAAATAACACATAATTAATTTTTAAAATGGAATTAGCAGATCAAATTGTTTCAGTAAAAGAACGTTAAATATATATATGTAATGATATTTTAAACACTTAATTTAACTAAATTAATTTCCAAAAGCCCATTTCCCAGCTTCATTTAACCCATAGAAATTTCAGCCTCTTATTTCCTGATCTCATTCCTGTGTAAAAATTACTACACAATCAATCTACGTATCAAGAGAAAGCGATCCCTTCGGTGCTCTTGCCAAAGGTCAACACGAGTATTCAATTGGTGCATGGCCAGAAATCCCATGTTATATAAGACTAGTGACCAAGATGGATATTAAAGATTATTAAAAATACAACGTCTCATCTATGTCTTCAAACCTACATTCTGCTTCAAACAAAATAATGTTACATATATCTATCTATCTATATATATATATAAATGGTTATTAAATAATAAATTCGGGGAATTAGAGTTTAAAAATTCGTACACAAAATGTATTGTTCTAGATCTAATTAAATTTAAGCTTAACATTGGAAAAAACGATTTACTTTTTAATAATAAAAATAATGTTTACAAAGAATTCTGTGTGATTAAATTCTTGGATATTTACTTCGAATATCTAAAATTGCCCAAAATTGTACATAATAATAATATATTTTTTCCTCTATCAGATAAAACAACTGTTTCAATAGCGTTTAGTTACACTTCAACTTTAAAGAAAAAAAAATTTGTAATTATAATTACTATGGCAAAAATTTAGATAAAATAAATATTACAGATTGTTACTGTAAAAAAGAAAAATATAAAGATTTTATAGATGTTGATAAAGGTCATATTATTACAGGGAATTTAGAAATTATTGAATCCAACTCTTTAAGAGATTTAATGGGAAGAGGTACAAAATTTAGATTAAGAGAAAAAATAAACCATGAAAAAATCTTGATTTCTATTGGTAATGATTTGGATGTTTTTATTGCCAAATTATCTAGAAAATACCATTGGCCTGCGGAAGGTTTCAGAGAATGGAAGGTGAGAATTTTAAAGGAAATAAAAATAAAAATGAATTTTGACAGATCTAAAGAACGTGGGATTTATTTTAGTAAAACATTGAAAAACGAAATAAAAAATTTAAAAGAAAAATTTGTTATTACAGTAATAGATAAATCAGCAAATAATTTCTGTTTAATTTGTAAATATCATTATAAAGAAAATTTAATTAATGAATATAACTCTAACGCAACTTATTTGTTAAAGAACACCGGAAAAAAGGAATTAGATAAAAGAATGCTAGCATTCGCAAAAAAAACCAAAACTAAGACTTGCTCTCTTAACTATCCTTATTTATTCCCAACAGTCAAATTTCATAAAAATCCATTAAAATTCAGATTTGTGACCTGTAGCACTGGCAGTTATAATTACTATACGGGTAAACATTTCTTTAAATACTTAAAAATTATCCTGGACAAAATAAAAGATGAAGGACACTTTATTATTTCTAGTAACAAAGAAATTCTGGATTTTCTTAAAGATAACAACATTAATAAACTTAATACTTTTGATTTCGAAAATTTATACACTAATCTACCTCATGAAAAATTAATAAAAGTCTGCACTTTTGTCTATGACGAATATTTAAATGAAGATATCATTCCTAAAAATAACTGGCTTGAGTTATGTAATTTTAATAATACTGAAAATTACGTTTTTAATGGTATTAACTTTTATAAACAGGTTAAGGGCATTCCAATGGGAACGGCTTTCTCAAGTGCTTTGGCTAATATTTTTCTACATTACTATGAGAAAAAAATAATTAAATATAATTTGATAAACGGGTGGAGATATATTGATGACCTACTTCTGATTGACTTCGACAATACTAATATTGTAACTAATTGCTATCCAAAAGATTTAATTCTAACAGAAACGAATAAAAATCAACTTGAGGCTACCTTTCTGGATTTAAAAATCAAAATTGATAATGATAAAACAATAGTTGGTATATACGATAAAAGGGACGAATTCAACTTCAAAATAACAAAACTATGTAACTACCATTCCAATCTAAACTCTAAAATTTTCAAAAATCTAATTTTCTCACAAGTTAACAGGATCAAAAAGGTTTGCAATAATAAAAACTCCTATATTGAAGCATCAAACAACCTCATTAATAATTTAATTAAAAATGAATTTCCCAAAAATTACTGTAATGTCAATTTTTAATTAAACAAGGTATGGTTTGGGATTAATCCTTTGGCTTAAATAAAAAATAGAACTTTCCTTGCATATTTTTTCACTCAATAGGTGGCGCTGCGAGCTTACAATTTTTTACCTAAATTGCCGTTAGCTTTGTTTTTAATGGGCGGGAATCACAATCGACAGCTTGGGATTTTCTGGACTGTTGGAAGGTATGTTTTTTGCCTTTTCGAAATTTTTTTTGTGTCTGTTTCTGGTATTTTGGTGTTTTTTGTTATTGTGTTTTTACTTATTAGTGATTTTTCTTATATTTGGTTGTTTTGTATTTTCCTTTCTGTTAAAATGGTATATCTCTTAGGCCTAATTTCAGGGGATTTTCGGGTCACGAAGGAATCGTTAGACGTTATGTCTGATTTTCCTTAACAGAAAAAATCCCTTTTTTGAATCCCTGCCTGAGGGTGACCCTTTAAAAAGTCTTCAGGCCGGATTCTTCCTTTTTTAATCTTTTTTTAATATTTTTATTTGGTTTATTTGTTTTTCCATTTAACTTGATTTTTATACTTTTGTATATATATATATATATATATATATATATGCAGGAAGAATATGTAAAAGAAATAACAAAAAATAAATAAAGGAAAAAACTATAAGTAGAAATTTTTAAAGAGATAAATTAATTCAAATATTTTAGAATTTTATATGAATAAAAATAGACTATTCAGTTGAAAAGAATTATTGAAACCATTTTTTCTTCATTCATAACCTCATTTCAGCTATGAAATAACACATTTTTTAACAACCTACATTTGTATCTACTAAACAGGCCAAGCACTCTTTCAATGTGT
Organism: Argiope aurantia; assembly: GCA_026543865.1. NCBI lineage: Eukaryota > Metazoa > Arthropoda > Arachnida > Araneae > Araneidae > Argiope > Argiope aurantia. The sequence continues at coordinate 960,291 of JAPMOR010031545.1, read as the reverse complement.
ACATAAGTATTTTGAATTTTTCACAATGACAGATATTAATAACTAAACCAAAATTATGGGATTTCATTAAAAATCCTTTTAATCTTTAATTTTTTAATATCATTGAAATCCTAGATTTTCAATAAATATATTAGTAAAAAGAAATTAATTTGAAATAATTTCTTATGATAATCAAAGGATCATCCTCATATAGATACCAACTCATTCATTGTTCTAAAGATGAGTAAAAAGAAAACCTGATACAGACTCTTACAACCAAAATATACAAATATGATTACAAGTTTATAATTGTTATTGGAACATGTTCAAAGAAATAAAAATTCTCTAAAATAATATCAGAAGAAAATAAGTACATCCACATAAAAAAAAAATTATGAAAAACAATTTCAAAGCCTCTAATTATTTTTTTAATTATTTCATTTTATGTTCTCAATGCTCAATTTCTCTTCAAATAAATAATTTACTTATAAGTGTTAATCTGTAAAATGATGAATTAAGTTAAAAAAAGAATTTAATTTTTATACCCATTTTCTGTTTTATAAAAATCAAGACTATGCTCTCCAGATTATAATAAATCCTCAGTAAAGGAAATTAAATATATACTTCAAAATAAAATTGAAGGACAACTTACTGTGCAATCACATCTCTTCCTTTCATTATAGGTTTAATAGCCCTTTGTTGAATAGCAGATGGTTTTTCAAAACCTGAAAATACATATGATTAACAAAATAAACATATATATACTTAAAATTATCTATATCCGTAGTAAAAATTAAGATGTTATTTCTAATCAAAACTCTTTGAAAGTAATAACAAAGCATAACAATAAAAGCACAATCGGGCTGCAAATTTGAATGGTAATTCATTCATACAGAATCTATATTTCATTAAGCTTTCAATCAATAAATCAACCACCTCCTATCCTAATATAATAAAATAATCAATTTAAAAAACACTATCTTTTTATATTTAAATTGACTCCTTTTCTACCTCCTCCAATATAGGTTCAAAGATAATGTAAGTGGTCAAGAGGGTAAGGTGATCTAGAAGAACCACCATGCTCCGTTTAATAGTCCAAAATATTTAATCTTGAAAATAATATAAAAACAGAATTTAGTTTGGCTCAGCTCCAGTATATGGCCTCCGCCAAATTGGCGATAAACGGTAATTTCTGGATGCTGTCTTCAGCCTACGTACTCTTCTTTATGGTAACCTTAAACCTTATCTCTTAACCTTTCACCTTAACCTTAAATTTTAAATTTTATTCATTTCACACTCGTTCCATCCATTTGTTTCAGTCGATGGCTGTTAGCTCCCACCATTTCCCACGTGGTCAGGTTGTATTTTTCTATTCTATTTCTTTTGGCATTTTTATTTTTCTATTTTTACTCATGGCGTCTGCTAATGTACAAATTCAGGATGTTGTTGAAAAATTTCAAAATGTTTTGCAGAATAAAGGGCTTGGATTTAGGGTTTCAAAGATGTCAGACAATAAAGCGAGGCCTATTTTTGGAAATCCTGGAGTTGCTACTAGGTATTTTGTCACAGAGTTGATGCGGGATAGGGATAATTTTTTTGCTTTTTTGAAGAAATCAGGTTTGATTAAAACCCAAAATTGTACTATTTGCAATGTTTTAATGCAGGTGCGAACTAGAAATTATATTTTGGATGGTTATAACTTTGTTTGTCGGAACAGTATAATTAGGGGTGAGTCATAGAAATTGTGTGGGAAGCAGTTAAGTTTCAGGTATGGCTCTTGGTTCAACAGCAGTAGGTTGACTATAGAAGAAATATTTTTGCTCACTTTCGAGATTCTAATAGGAACAAGGACAGGTGAAATTAAAGAACAATACTTTTTCGGTTATAGTACCTTATCAAATTGGAGGCAGTTCATTAACGAACGAATTTTAGAGTATGTGGAGGAGAATTCAGAAAAAATTGTGGAAGTGGACGAATCGAAATTTGGGAAGAGGAAATATAATAGAGGTCATCGAGTTGAGGGACAGTGGGTTTTTGGTGGTGTGGAGAGAGGATTGGGGCTTTCTTGTGGCTGTCCACGACAGGAAAGCTGAAACGTTAGTCTCTTGCATAAAACAGTGGATTGATCCGGGTACGATTATTTATAGAGATTATTGGAAGGCATATGACAGTTTAGGTGAGGAAGGATATGAACATTTAAAGGTTAACCACAGTTTACATTTTGTTCAGCCGGCAGATTTAGTAAATGGAATTCCGGCTGTCCACACAAACACTGTTGAAAGCCTGTGGAATATTGTCAAAAATACCTTGCCATTATATAATCGGCAAGGTGATTTCCTATTTGGCTATGTTTCTTTTTGAGAGATCTTGTCGAGATAAAAAGGTTCATGTTTTTAATAAATTCTTGGAAATTACCAGAGACATTCCTTGGGAGGAGTACTCCATTAAAATCTCTGATAAGTAACAAGGGAGATCAATATGCAAAGTCTTATTTAAAAAAAATAAAATGACAGAAAATTATTAATTAAACTGTATTTTTATAAGGAGCAGCTCACATATACAGCTATTAACTTTTATAAACTATGCTTTTAAAATTGAAAAAATATTAATGTTTTCATGAGAACATATTCAGCATAAAATTAAGAAATCATTTTAAAAAATCGGAACAAAAAATAATTTCGTCATCATTATTTAATATTAATTTTGAGCATTTCATTATACTTAAAAGCAAGTAAGCATTTCATCATGCTTCATTAAATTTATAATTAAATAAGCAGGTTTTAGCTATATATTTTACTTGTGGACTCCTAATTCTATTTTTAATTCATTAAATGTTATAAACATATACATCAATAATGTTATGAAGATATAAATGTGCTTCATTTAACATACAAAAATTACCAATTATATAGCAAAAAAATTAATTATTTTTGTTAAGTATCCAATATTTCTTTCAAAAAGTCCAAAAGACAGACACATTTACATGACCATAAGGTGTTTATAATTACTTCCATGCTATCATCTTAAACTGTCTGACTATTTATATATTAGATCATTGAAATAAAAAAAAAGATAATTGAATAAATTGTTTTAATTAGATAATTGATAATTATAAATAAATAATTGATAATAATAAATTAGATAATTGAATAAAAATTAGATAATTGACCTTGAATTTCAAACCTTATGTTTTGAAAAAAAAAACAGTACTCAAAGAATTACTCACAAATACTTGACTGTTAAACTTGGGAAAATTAATTGGGAAAAACGAGTACAACAACATGTGTAGCACATCATTATTGCATACATGGTTACTGCATTATACATAAAATTTGAATGGCTTTCAATAATTTTGTAATATTGATAGCTCCGAAACAAAAACTAAGCACTGAATGGAGATAAAAGGTATGTGGAGGAATATAAGTTCATTATATACTAAATCATGTAAATTAGAAGGTTCATAGCATTAAATATATCATTTGTATAAGTTCTATATGCCTAACAATTCTTCTTTCATGCTACTTTTTGATTAAAAAATTATCCAATTTATTATAAAGGACATCTAAATAAAAGTATATACTGTAATTCTAACCACATTACCATTTCATAAGTGAAACAAAACAAGTTGCATCATGCCAAGGATTCCTCCAAACAGTTCCGAGTGCAGCAACTCACACTCTGTTTGGCAGGAAGTTTTACAGGAATCAACATTTAAAGTCAAATTAAGAATGTATATAGGATATCATGCATGTTTCTGATGTTGATGTAATTTTTACATAAATGTCGTAATGCAAGTTAAAACAGGGGAATCGGGTTGCGCGTCACGGCGCAAAAACTTCTAGACAAACCTATTAAAATTCGTAAAGAGAAATTTAAAGAGTGACAAATGTGGCGACTTATCTTCTTAAAAAACTATAACTTAGTATCATTCGTTACCACGTAGCGGATCAATTACTAATCACTTAATATTATATTCGCAGACTTAAGACACATACTTTTCACAGATTATGCCATGAACACGCCAACTAAAATTATGGTAAAGTAGAAAGATAAGATACAAAGTCAATATTTCAATAAAACTTTGGGATCATCATGACTGAACTATGAAAATGAATTATACTAGTATAAAATTACATATTAAAAGACAAGATAATCAAATCTTGAAATCGGTTCACAAATAGCAATAGTTGAGCCGACAAGAGAAAAGTCGTAAAGCTCTTACCATATGCGTAGATTCCTCGTAAAAGATCTTCCCGTAAACCAATAGCATCAAAAGTCGGAATAATTTCAACATCTTCACTTGTGTCAAATTCAACATTTGATAAATCTGCTTCCACCACACGACGAACACGGGACGCCATTTTTTTTCAATGAATGTATTTGAAGCAAAAAGAGGAATCAAACAACAATATTGCGTTGCCACTTCAAATAAAAATGTAGTGTTGCCAAATTAAACTAAGCAAAGATGAGTCTTCGGTTCAGTTTAGAACTTTATACTTAAGTTCAACTTCCGGTGTGCTTTGAAAGTCATTTTACAGTAAAATGTTTTTTAATGTATAATGATTCTAAGCTATTATTATAAAAAAATATTTTTCAAAGAATTTTTTACAGTGATTTCGAAGTATGTTACTACGCAAAAACAATTTTTTGCTCATTTAAAATAATTAAAATTTGTGGTGCCAATTTTATTTCTGTACAATTTTTTTTTCTTATTCTTACAGATATTTTAATTGCATTTTACAATAATGCCGTTCATTTGAATGTTGTGAATTTATTTTCACATTCGTTGAGATAATAATAAATGCATCTGCTTTATAATAAAGAATGAATTTTTAAAATGAAATAAAGGCTAATGTATTAAGTCAATGTTATCATGCTCAAAGTTGCAGATTAGAGTAAATTTTTTTTATTAAAAATATTTTTTTAAAAAACTAATTTTTTTTAATAATTTTTATTCTTATAATAATCAAATTTAAGTAAATTATACAAACTATAATTATAAATATTTTATAATTATAATAAATAATAATATATATTTTTATAAAATAGTAATAAAAATGGAGTGAAATATTATTTAGAAATGTTTCCTTCCAATAATTTAAATCGTTGGTTTGATATATTATACACTAGCCGCCTTTGGCGACCAGCCGGTTCGCCAATATTACCGCTCACTACAATTTTCAATTAAATATTTTAAGTAACTGGTCTCTTAATAGATTCTCAAACAAAACAATTTTAATCTTCAAATTTTGATAGTCATACCAAACTTATACTGTTGTTTAGATCGTTTCGTTCAATTTACTCTATATATTTTGCTAATTTGTTGTCATTTCCGGTAAAACGTCAACTTTAATTTAAAGTGAAAATGATGAAATTGCAATAAATATAAAGATATTTTTTAATAAAACCAAGCGTTTTATTTTATTTATCATCTTTATTGCTATTTATTTATTACTATTATTATGAATATGAGTATTGCAAACAGAATATCTCGGTATTTAAGTCTTATGTGAACTACAAAATATTTTTGATAATTTATGTAATATCTCAAAGAATAATTCAACAAAAATTTCTCAGATTTAGCATAAAATTCAGTTTTTAGTTTTGCTTTCAAAAGGATTGAAATGAAATCAATAATAATATTTTGTTCCAGCCTATAAATATATTTCAAAAATTATGAAATCTAAATTTAATGCAGTAAGGTATCATATTCTGAGAAATATTCTGGATACACCAAATTTTAAATAAATGAATGAATGTTTCTATTTTCCACAATCAACTAAGACTTATTTATGAAGTTTTGAATGTAAAAAATTTAGAAAAACTCAACATTTTCATAATCTTAGGCCAATTAATCGTGAGAAACCTGCGCGCTAATTGGCGTATTTTTTTTTTTTTTTTTGAAACGATCGATGGAAAATCTAAAATTATCCTTTTTTTATTGAATAGTGATATTCAAATTTTCATAAATCAGTGAGTTTAAGTGATTGATTTAGTTGATTGGAAATTAACTCTTTTTATTTAAAGTATTAGTGTTTCAAGAACATTTTGTTATTCGTGATTTCGACAGCAGAAGCTTTATGTAAAATCAAAAATTCGTTATTTATTAGAGCATTTATTGAATTAAGTTACATAAAATATAATCATTTTTTCTATTTAAACCATTTTAGTAAATCTGTTGTGTTCGTGCGTCAACAAAAATAGAATGCTGACAAACTTATTATGAAACTAAATCTTATTACATTATAGTTAATATTATCAAATTTACATCAACTTATTTTCATTCAAAATTCTAGCATCGTTTATAAACAACAAATTAAAAGTTTCAAAAATATCACTGTTGCCAATCTGAATTTCACAACTATTTACAAAATAAAATTTATAATTATTAAAATAATCGTTTGCTACTTTTAAATAAAATATTTACGATTTATGTCGCAACAGATCTTTGTCTTACTAAAGGTTTACAAATTAGCTGTGTGGCCATGATTTGAATGGATATCCTGTTCATATTAAACAAAACTTGCCTTAAAATAAAACTTATTTATTGGATTAATAATATAGAGAGTGTAAAAGATCATAAAAGAATTTTTCTTGAATTTATTTTTTGGAAAAAATATTTCATATTTGTTTCATTTCCTACAGACACGTGACGAAAATTATATTTTTGCAGATTTTATTTCCAAAAAGATTTAATTTATTTTCAGTTAGAGCTTTAATCAATGTGATGGCAACACTTTGAAAAAAGCTATTTTTTTTCTCATGAATGCGAAACGTGCTTAATCCTCATTTTTATTTTTGACGAAAAAAATTATTGAAAAACATAGTTAAAATATTTATTTAAAAATTCATTAAAAATAGAAATTTAATTTTAAGATTAAAACTGTAGTATCATTTAAAAGATAAATTTTTTATCTTTAACTTGATGTAAAAATCTTTTTTGTGCGGTAATATTTTCGGAAGTTATAGCAGAAACACGCCAAAATTTCGCTTAATTTTTAAATAAATAAAATTTTAATTAAAAATTCGAAAAAATAACCCCCAGGTGCACATTCCCGGCCTCCAAAGTATACACGTGCCAAATTTGGTAGCTGTAGGTTGAATGGTCTGGACTGTAGAGCGCCAACACACACACACACACACACACACACATTGAGCTTTATTATAAGTATAGATAACCATTTCGCAAAAAGCCGCCTTCTGTTCATTCTCGGATTTAGAAACCCTCTGCGCTTTTGCGCATGCACCAAGAGCAGTTTATTTCGTCAAGTAAATCGGTTAAAGGAAAGATGAAAGAAGTTGTATGCATGTAATAATAGGGTAAATCATATTATTGAACGAACCACAATCTAGGAATCGACTCTCTGTATGTCAACCTTTTTAAGTCCAATCATAGGCTTCCTTTCTCCGTCGATGTGGTTTGTTACTTACTGTATTGTGATTGGTTAGAAAATTACGTGTTTATTTATATTATCGATGGATCCTTTAAGTGGATTAAGAAAATTAATGTATAAGATTAATTTTTTAGCACTTCAAATGAAGAGTTTGTACTATAATAATTCTTAGTATTTTAGATAGGTTTCCTATTCATTCTTTTATTGACTAATTCTCTGTTTAATTTTAAAATATTATAGAATTCATTTCAAATCATTTCTTATTTGTGATTAAATTGGCTAATGATTTATGTTGCCTTGAAACAAATATTTCATATTGAATAGAACGTCTATACTTATATTCATTTTATAAATAATAAATATGTGTATGTGCAAAAAGATTTGTATTATAAGTTATACCTATGAATTAAAGTGACCTTTTTAAATATCCAGATAAAATTCTGGCAAATTTTAAACAAATGTTTTCAAGGGAATTGCTGGTAAAAATTCTTCACCATTTTACATTGATGTTGTTTTAAACAAAATCATTGGTCCTTCAACTAGAAATAAAGTTCTTCCTTTAGTCAATAGCTTATGTATTAAAATAATTTTTAATAAAATTATAAATATATAATTACTTTTCCTTTATAAAAGATGAGATTGTAATTTCGATAACATTGTCATTTATCAAAAGATTTGGTGATATCCCTTAAGTCATATATTAAGTAGTATTATAAAACTATTGTCTATTAATAATATAGTTTTATTAATTAAATTACAAGTTGTTCAGTGTTATTTTTAAGTGTTTCTGTAACTAACTGAAATGAATAAAAAATGTTGTATTATAAAGGAATTTAAATAAACATTTCATTCATCAGTTATTTTCAAACATGGCTCCATTGCTTGAAATTTGATTTTAAAAAAATTACACTTCTTAAATTATTGTATACCTTAAAAAGTCGCCTCCCCCCTCCCCATGAAGTAGATTTAAGTTTTCATTTTGCAAGGAATTTCTCACACTTATATTGTTTCACTGAAATTCCTTTTTCATGTTTGATAATAATTTTAAATCTCAAGATCACCTAAACAATATGCATGCTAAAAATTAACTTTTTCGGTCATATATTTTAATAATAATTTTTAAAAAGAATTTGTGTCCTCTTTATTGAATAAAAACATTTGTAGACATTTGAAAAGGAAGAAGAGAAAGAAATGGCATTTGAAACCATCATAATGTGCATTAATTTTATTTTATGTATTATTTTATTTGATTTAATTTTAACCAGTGAATTTTAAAATGCATAAAGCATTATTTTGTAATAGTGAGCTTTGAAATGTAAGGAAATTTTATGTAGATATTTTTTAGAAAAATATAAAAATTAATATAAATTAGCTATTTGCAGAGAAGTGCAAATAATGAAAAAAAGCATGCCTAATGATTTAGTGGACTAAGGCATTTTTTCTTTCTTTAGAAATACCATACAAAATCATACAACAGAATTTATAAAAACAAAAATAGCTAAATAAAAAACAAGCTTCGATGAAATAACAAGATTAGATAAGTTTTATTTCTGCTAGCTGGAATTAAGGGTTGCTATAAAGTGAATATTTTGTGAAACTGTCTTAATAAGTTCCTTAACTAAAAAATTTTACATTACTAAACACTTACGACATGAAATTTACACATATCATTCTGAGGTCCATTTCTTGTTAACTGTGCATTTCTGCTATTTATTTTTCTTTATTAATTATTTCTTAAAACAATTGGTAAAGAATCATAACTATTTTCAATATATTCAGTTTGCATCTTAGGCAGTTGGCTGTCTATATTTTCATTCATATATGCTTACTTTATATGTTCTCTATATACAAAATTCTTCCCTGACATTTATTTAAACAAAATCTGGAAGATGAAAAGCATACCTTTGTGACAGAATTTGAATTTGGTTTTGAAACAGTTGTAGAATGATTCAAAGCTCAAAATGACAAGAATAAGTATTGAAATTCTATATTCATTTAATTATTCTACATTCATTTAATAAAAATACAAAAAAATACAAATATATATATGTCAAAGAAATAGACCACAATTTTTTTTTCTAAATTTTGTTCATTTATTTATGCATATTTTTTATTATTACTCACTATAGATTTATGAATTTAGAAAGAAGTATGAGAGAAAAAAACTCCTGTGATGCGTGTAAAAAAACCAGAACAACTTACTAATATTGTTTCCAAAGGGACTTCAAACTTCTTATAGTCGATCCTACCTATTACCACATTCTTAATTTGCAGTTTGATCAAAGAAAATAAGCTGATGCTTCCATTTTTATGGTTATTATTTTTTTAACAATAGCCCTTATACACATCTATATAACTCTCAACAATGATAGCTGGAATATCTTAGGACCCTCCTTTCATGGCAATGTCATGAAAAAGTAATAAAATATTTTTAAAAAAACAGTTTATCAACACTTTTTTGAAATACTAGTGAAAAGCAATCAACATTTTCTTTTCTTTTGCTTGTTCAAATTAATGAATCTTGTGAATGAATCAAATGAATAAAATCCACACTTTTTGAATCATATAAACAATCAGTGAAAATATAATTATTTTTATTATTTTCAGTTTTCTAAATCATACAAATATTGACTATTATCATCTAAATATTAGAATGACTCATTTTCACAATAAAGTTGAATTATAAAGAAATGAAATATGCTAACCATAAGTGTAGATTAATTTTATAACATTTCGATTTTTTTTCTTTAAATATGATTAATATTAATTAGTTTTATCTAATATGTATAGAGATATTGAAAGAATACTTTCGTGACCAATTGGTTCGCTAAAATTAATGATTGCTAGAAATTTCGATAAGATATTTTATATAATATGTCCATGTATATCTTAGCCAAATAATATACCAATATTATGTAGTATACCAGACATGCCAAATCTTTCTATTTTGATCATTAACAATGGAGAAAAAAATACTGCGATAAAATATTAATAACAATAATAAAAATGATTTAAGAATAACAAAAAGTATTATTGAAAAGATAATTTTAAGGAATTGTATTATGATATAAAAATTCTTTTTGTCCTGTAGTATTTTCGCAAATTATTTCAGAAAAACGCAAAAATTTTGTTTAAATTAAAATTTCTAAGGATGAGAAAACACTCCTAGGCTTTCACTTCTTTACAATACTTGTCCAAGTTAAGTAGCTCTTGGTAAAATGGTCTGGCCTATGGAGAAACAACACATAACATTCCTATTTGTGATTATATATAAATAGAGAGATTAATAGATACAGGTTTATTTGATAGATAAAATGAGTTTCTTTCTCTTCCATACCAGACCTAGAAAGTGGAAAGCTCTGGTTCGCTTTTTTTTTCTTTTTTCTGATGAATTGTCAAAATCAAATTTGAAAATTCATCACAGAGGTGCTCCCAATTAGAAATCTAATCAGTCCTGGTCCCCATCATTTGCACATATATGCAAATATTATCACATAAACATAAATTCAAATTATGTCAGCACTCAAAGTTTTCTGTAATAGTTTCAAAGATGAGTTCTCTGAAGTTAGTAGCATCAAAATTTTCATCGACTTGTAAATTATGGTATTTTTGATATGAAAAAAAAAATGAAGACTTCGCAGTTGTAGCTATTTTTTTGAATCACATGACGTGGAGTAATCAATTTCCAGTGCTCCTTTGTGTTCAGCAGTTTTTTAATTAATGCCCTCCATTCACGAATTAATATGCAGACATCTTCATTTACATTTGGACCTAGTGGATCATATAATTCAAGTATTTTTTTTCTTTTATATTAGCTATTAAAAGAATCCAAAGATTATTTAAATTCGCCGGAATTAATAAAAAGTTCATTTTCTGTATATCCTGAATCACTGGAAAGTTCAAGATATCTTTTTTATGGAAGAGTAAAGTTGAATGAATTGAGTCGTATTGCTTTACACGATTCTGAATCTTTAGTTAATTTGAAGAAGAAAAAAAATGCATCAATGATTCCATCATAGAACCATCCTATCTTAAAAGATGGTGAGAGTGAAATATTTTTCTTCTTCTGCTGTTACACTTAAGTCAAGCGATTTCAGCATATAAATGGAAATGCTTACATCATTTATTTTAATAATTGTTTCACATGGGTTCTTTGTAATTTTGTTTAGTTAAAAAAAAACATTATTAGGTTTTTTGCTTGAAGTATCGCCCGTTTTTTTTTTATTGAAACATCACCCGTTAAAGTGTTAGAATAAGTATCACTATCTTCTTCCAAAATTGATTGATTCTTACTACTAACTGGAAAATTTCTACAGAATTAGACATTTCATTTTCAGTTTTATTTACTGCCCCTACTGCCTTCATTCGATATTCGTTTTTTCTTACCGCTAGTGATCAAATCATTGGTATTTTTCCTTTTTTTAGAAGTTTCAGTTAGATTTTTTTTTGCTTTTTGTAAACTTTTTTTATTTCTCTTTTGAGAAGTTCTGTAAAATTTCATCTGGGTCGCCATTTTCTTATTCGATGACACTGAATAATGAGGCATTGGAGAGCATTTCTTGAGGCTGCTTTTTATTTTTGCAGCTCCACGGTATCCTTCTACTAAAAATTTCAGTGTAGATATAACATTTTTAAGCATTAGTTCTTGAACATCTGGATTTTCTATTAATTTGATTAATTCAGAACAAAGATTTTGACATTGAATGATTTGTCTTTCTGTAGATTTTATATTCATTTCTTTTTCTGAAATGGTCATATTATCTTCATTGATATTTCTTTCTTCTGTTGAAAAAACATTTGATTTTAAAATGGATTTATTTGTAAAAAAAGGTAGAATGAATTTTCTGGATATGTTTGCACAAATTATCATCTACGCAAGAACATTTATAAAGATGGTCACATAATGAGTCGCATGCCATATTCGTAGATTTCTCCAAACAATGCTCTGGTATTGGGCAATTTTCATGAATTTTTACCACTTTATATTCTTTGTTTTTATCTTCATTTACTAACATATTCCAAGTATTTTCTGAATCTTGATAGACGTCTTCTGTATTAATTCTGATTCCTTTTTTGTGATTTACTTCAATCCTTGTGGATGACTGAGATTTGAAGGGAAATTCCATATATAATTTGTAAGCATGTGTCAGATGTCTATCTTTCTCCATTTGCATTAATGTGTCAACTAAATTATCTATTCACCTATTAAATTTTCTTTTGAAATAAACTGTTCCAAGCAATAAATGAATTAAATGACAAATAGAACGCTCATGATCTTGAATTATAGTTGATAACTTTTTCCAACTGTTATAGATACCTATAAATAGTGTAGAATTTTCAATTTCTCTAGAAAATAATGTATAGCAAAAAAAAAGAAAAAAAAAACTAATTTTGAATAAATATTGTTTTTGAATAAATCAACCAGCTGCGAAACTGCATTTCATCATTTGGCACTTTTTTAAAAAAAAGTAGTAAGTAATAGAAAATGATCTGCCTTCAGCATTCTTAGCAAAAACTCTTTTTGATTGTACAGGTCTGTTTTTAACACAAAACATTTTAAAGAGATCAATTATAATGCTTGTTCACAAACCTGAATCACTTATATAAACTTGATGAAATGTGTTATTGACATTGTCGTTTTATATAATTCAATCATATTTGTATAAACATAGGGTTCTTCAAAGAGCTTCACCGTTTCTACACTTTCATTTCAAAATTGTGTAGTTTGTGTGGAATGTTCTTCGCCAGTTGAAGTTTGAATTGTAACTTCTGAAGTCGAAGCAATTTCACAACCAGTATTACTTCATAGACGAGAAAACAGATATACTCATGACTTTTTGAAATTTTGCAGAAAAGAAAAAAAAGAAGAAAAGCTAATTTTATTTTTGGAAACTGAGTCTTGACACCCAGAGGGATACATCCTTAGCATGGATATGACTAGATCTAACAATATAAAACATTTTATAATATGAATTATCAAAGTAATATATGCGATATAACCTAGTAGGTGAGGTAAATGACCGTACTTTATAATATGTTACACACTTGCACTAAACTGTCATATATCTGTAAACTACGTGCATTTCAAAACCCATCGATTGTTCCAATTTAATTTCTACCTCTCTTCTTTCCATCCCGCTATTACCGCTCATAACATTATTTTAGCTCTTGATCATGTTGGTCCCCGGTCCATAGCATCCCCCCCCCCCCCCCCCCCCCCAGATGACCAGCTCTGGAAGTACTGTTCTATACTTGCGCAACGCTTACTAAGCTTCAGATAAGAAACAAAATCGAACAATTTTCCTAAAAATTCTAAATGTATCCGTATATACAAATTTAGCAAGATCTTCATTATTTTTTTAAACAGACTACAAAATAATAATTTCGTTGCTTTCATTTCGCCCATTCGTCACAGTTTAAATATTAGAAGTTTTTATTTTAGAGGAAGGGGCTCTTTAAGAATTTCAAGAGGGACGATTTTGGGCGCCTGCTTTCTTTGGAGTGGAGATCAATGTGAAAAGAGGCTGCAGCATCGTGGGAGGTCTATCCATAGAGCTGAGATACTTATAGAAGGAGTGCAACCCTACTTTGGTGTAGAACAAGATAAAAATCACGTGACTTGTGGACAGAAGTTGTATTCACTGTAACCGCATTCTCCGTTCCCCATTATATTTCAATGGCAGATTTTTTTCCCGCTTTTAAATATTGGATTTTAAAACTTATTTAAGCCATGGTTAACTATTGCTGTGCAATTGGATGCAAAGAAAAAGCTTCTATGGATAGTCCTGTATCATTTCACAGATATGTACAATAAACATGTTCTGTTTATATCCATTTTAAGTCAATTTAAAATTGCGTACCCTCCATCACTCAGTGATTTTGGTGTTAAAATTGAATAATATTTCATAGTTTGGTTTAGTTATTGTATTAAATTTATATAATTTGTTATTAAGCTTCATTTAAACTGATGTAACTGCATTATATTTTGTTATTTGCTTTATTTTAATCTCGAATGTGTTGCAAGCGCTCGGCTGCAAGCTTGGCGTGATTTTTTCTCGCCAATACAAGTGTTTACATAAAAACACTATTGGTAATGGTAAAAAAACACTATTGACCGATTAATAATTGTGTGTTTATTTTAGTGCAAATAAAGTTCCTTATTATTTCCAATATGTTGTTTTTTTTTACCATAAATATTCGAATCGTATTATATCGTAAAAGATATTAAATCATCATTGTGAATGAAATCGCGAAACTAAAACGTTTTATTGAAAATGTTACATAGTAAAATTTCATAAATGTGCTAGCAGTAATTGCATGATTTTATAAATTTTAATTAAGATCTAATAAGAATCTAGTGGATATTCTAAAGATAAATTATTAAAGAAAGAAATGCTATCTTTACAGATAAAAATTTTGTCTGAATATTAACTTGATTAATAACTTGCGATATGCACATACCCTAAAATCACCGTTTTCGTAAAAATTTCGAATTTCCTTATTATTTTGTGTTAAATCAACACATTTAAGATTCCAAAAATGATTTAATTTCGTTTCTGCGGCAGTTAGAAGCAAAGTTACCGCCAACTCTATAAACCAGAAGCGAACTGATATTAACAAGGAGAAAGCACGAGGTTTAAAATTGAGTTCGGAATGAGATTTTGTATAATGATAGTATACATTTCGAATGCTTATTAATGAAAATATTAAGACTCAATAGCCAACCGTAAAACTTTCAAATTAGCTTATATACTAATAATGTGTTACCCGAACGAGCGCTCGAGTAGTGTAGTGGTTAGGGTACTGGCGTAGTATTCAGGAAACCTGGGTGCGATTCTGAGCTAGCGTTTTTTTTTTCTCTCTCTTTTTAAATTATTCCAAAATAATTTAACAGTTTTAATTAATATATTTTTCATTTTTATGCAAAAATAAATATTATTAAGAATATTCAAGGAGAAATAAAAGACCTGGGGCACTTTTATAATCTGTTATTATTATTAAAAGTATTTTTTTTTTTATGTGCATGAGATAATGATAAAAGTATTTGAACATGTAATGTAAAATTAAAAGATGTTTGGGAGTAAAGAAAAGAAATAAAATGTTTACATAAAGAAAAATACTCACTTTTAATTAATGCACAAAAAAAATAAACATAATTTAAATCAACACACTCGGCTACTGATATAAAAAAGAAAACTTTATTTTCGAAACCAGTTTGCTTAGTTTTCAAGGAATGAATATATATATATGTATATATAAATTATTTAGGAAATGTTAACCGGAAATGAAAACCGACCAGACCCAATGCCGGGAAACAAAACGTTGCGCGGCAGGTTTTGAGTATGCCAAGATTTGCGATATGGTGCCAAAAAAGGCCAGATTTCTCACATGTGACTTGGCTCATGTTGCGTACGCTTGTTTAGACTAGAAACAAGCGACTAGCTTCCTCCATTTATATCAGCTCTATGGTTTTATCTCTGACGGTAGTGGCTTTTTCGCAGCCAACTCCCCTGTACCTTAAGGCGGAAGGGGTAGGGGAGGCACTCACTTAATAGATTTGCGTAATTATTGTGTTTCCAAAGGGTTTTGGTATCTATATTCCTGTATGGGGTCAATTCACGGTCACGTACCAAACAAACCATTTCTGTTCAATTTTCAACCGTTCTGCGCATGTCGGGATGTCTGCCGATAACGTTGATGAAACCATTGTGTAGTAAATGTTACGCTAGCCGATCAATTATTAAAAACTTCCGATTTTTTTAAAAGATATTATTTTGAATTATTTTTTACAAATTTTGGTAGTTATATAATTTTATTTCTTATATTAAAATTTTAATTAGTATTTTCAATGGAGTTATTGTTTTTGCATAATTAATTAACGTCGCTTTTTAATTCGTTTGGTGCTGCTTTATTCTTTCCTTTCCCATATCCTTCTCTCCCCCCCTTTTTTTTATCCAAAGGATACATTTTGAAAAATGACTATGGCAGTGTTTTTAAAAAATTACATATGTTCTTTTTTTACATATTATTGAATGTTGAATCTTATAAATATAGTTCGTTTTAAAAATAAATTATTACTCTTAGATAAGTTAATATTTTAAAGTTTACTAATAAAATTATTACATTTTTTTCTTATGTAATGATTTTTATTAATATTGAGACTTTGATGTTTTCAGTTTGCTCAGAGAAAAGAACATGAAATTCAAATTAGTATATATTGAATAAATTATGTTTACAATTTCAAATTATGAAATATAAAAGGTATAGATACCTTTTTAAAATTTTTTTAATCTATGGAACTTATGAATCAGTTATTTCATTTCAATTTGTAGATATCATTAAAGAAAAACAAAATTACAGTTTCATATTTTTTATTTACACACTACAAATATATATATATATATGGTAATTATTTGAAAAAATGTGATCAAATGGATATTTCAATGTACTCACTAATTCAAAAAACTATTTATCAACATTTATTTTTCTATTTAATTTAGTTATATTAACGTCCCGTTTGAAGCAACGCTAGGGCTATTTTGGGACGGACCTCGTAATTTTGAACTGCGGTCAGATGACGAGGACGACACCTGAGCTGGATCCACCCCCCCCCTCTCCACTCCACACCAGCGGGAGGACGTTTGGTCAGGACGGATTTAACGTGCAACAGACCCCCTTACATGACGGTTCTTCAGTGGAATCGGGTCTCGAACCTGAAACTCTCCGGTTTCGAAGCCCAGACCTTACCACCAGGCCACCGCGGCCTTTATTTTTCTAGACACTTAGAAAAAATATAGACACAGTATGACAAGAATGTCAATGTATATGATGAAATCAATTTTATTCAACAGAAACATTCTAAATACTAAACAACAGGTTTTTTTTATCACGAATAAAAACATTATGTTGAACAATATACTTTTAAAGCAAAACATTTATGAAATTTTTTTTCAATGTTAAAGTTGCATTGATAAAAATTACATTGAATGAATATCATAAAATAAAACATACAATACAGTAAATTTAATAAACAAGAATAAGGTCATGATATATATATATATAGAGAGAGAGAAGTTAAATAGGATATAAAGATGAGTTAGAAGAAACACTTTTATGCTTTTACAGAATTTTATAATTCAAAATTGATTTGTTAAAAAAAATATAAGAAAAAAAAAGTGAAACATACATATATGAAGTTGGGAATAAAAATTATATAATGAATGCTGATATGGAAATTGATTTTCAATGAAAAGACCTGTATTTATTAAAACAGAAATCATTGAGGTGCACAATGGTGTATAACATGATATTATGATAACAGTCAATTTCAGTTTAAATACAATAAACTATTGACATTTCATTTTTAATGATAGAAAAGTTGTTTGATATAAATTCACTTTGAATCCATCACAAATCTGCAAATGTAATTAGAAAATTAGTAATAATGCTTTCTGGAGCCATCCATTGTGCTCTTTCATTATCAAACATGATTACCCAGCAATAACTGAATAACATGAATTACTAAAAGATAAAGAAAACTTTAAGGTGCATAATAAAAAAGTAAAACCTCATAATGCATCTTATTATAATGCCAAAAACTAAAAATCAAATGCAAAAATTATTTGACGTTAATTAATGGTTTTTATACTTAACTAATTTATATACTTAATTAAATGACATGTGTTTTCAAAACTTAAGTATATATATTTCTTATATATAGTATTCAATTTATTAAATTAAGAGCATGTTTAATAAAATATATCAATTATATATATATTATAACAGTCAATAAAAAAATTCAATTTTCAATAGTTAGTAAAGATTTCACTTATTAAATAAATCTTTAAGAAATTTATTCAGTTCCACCTAAGTTTAGCATTATAGCAATTGTTATCTTTGCAGTAGGAGTTTGTTTACTTACATTAATTAAATTTAGATAATATTTTTTAGAAAATGCAATGTAATATTCATGTAAACATTTTAAAACCTTGTAAGCATATTCAATATTATCAGAAATTTCATCAAATGTGAATTAGAAATGCTCTCACGATTTTGTTTGATTGTTTTTGTTGGCAAATCGCTTACCAAATTCTTTTTTTCGAAGAATTTTTCTAAAAAATTACCGAAACATTTGCGATTACTGGAATTCCATTTACGATTTCATAAATGAACACACACTGAATGAATTCTTCAAAATGATCGAAGCATATCACCGACTTCGAAGGCTTGAAAAAATCTATATCAAAGGTACCAACCCTAGGCAGGATTGTTGAAAGGAAAATAAGAAAACATTTTATCATGACAGTCAGTCTTGTGTTTCGCATTAAAAAATCCATCATCACACCAGTATTTCCTCTTTTAACGCATAATAATAGGAAAGAAAATGACTCAAAAATTATAACTTCAAATGTAAACAAAAAAATCTGCTTCATACTCGGCGGAGAACGTTAATGGCAGACTATCGACGAAAGCGGTGCGGATGAAACTTAAATGCCATGCGCGGATAGCTCATGACGTGAATTTTACGTCACATGAATTGACCCCTTCCAGCCGTGATTAGAATGCGAGTCCATAATTAGTTAACAAAAAGATAAAGATATGTAATAAATTTTCACTTCTGAATAAAAATGCATATAACAATTTCTTGCTACATATTTACTATCATGAGTAAACAAGAAAATAAAACGTATGCAATAAGTTTTCGCCCTAAATAAACATAACAAGGAAGAATTTTTTCCCCCCATACTCATATATTATCCTGAATGTATAAACATTAATCAGAAAGCATATTATATGCCATTATTAAAAGTCAGCAGAAAAGAATTTAAAAAGAAACCAGAATATTCTTATATGATAACCAGAATATATTATACTCAGAGCAAAGTTTAGCATGTGGATCTTGAAGTGTAACGTAAAACATAAGCAATAAATGGAGGCATTGGCAAGCTCATGTCAACCTTTAGAAGTCCAATCACGGCGCAGTTCACATCAGCCTGATGCTTTTATAAGATGCGCTGTGATTGTACTAATTTAGGTTGACATGGTCTGGTCGATTTCTAGAGTGTCATTATCGTAGTAGTAACAGTTTATACATTTTCTACGATGTTGTTGTTGCTTGGATTGGTGATTGTTTTTTATTTACATGATTTGTCGCACATTTGCTATCAGATCTATTCGAAAATATTATGAATATATTTCTTAAATATAATTTTCGAAAGTTATATCAATGTTCCAGTTTTAAATCAATACAAATCTTATTTTACATTATTCCTCGTAATATATGAGCTAATAACAGACTTCTTTAAGTTATCACATCAGCAGGAAGTTTGGGTATGACGTGCACCAGACTCACTTAAAAGGTGGTTCTTCAGTGGAATCGACACTCGAACCTGGAAATCCCGGTTCCTCAGTCGAAAGAGCACTAGACACCGCACACTATAATTGAGATATTTCAAAAGCTGTTGCTCCAAAATGGGCATCAATGCATTTCGACTTCTGTCGCTGTCTAACACCATTGACAGCGACAGAAATGACATGGAAAATATTAAAGTAAAATTAATTTTACTGATAATTTTATGATGGTAATAGTGAATATATTATATATCATTTTTCATAAACACTTACTTATTTGATTTTTTAACTTTTGGCTTGAGATTTTTTCCTTTTTTACAAAAAAAAAGTACAAATATTTGATTGATCGATTAATCCTGCAAATACACAAAAAGCAAAATGTCATAATCATAATTTTTTAAGAAAAAACTCATGAATATTTCTAATAATTCTTTTCACCATTTAGTATTTTCATTGAATATTTCCAATAATGTTGAAACACTCAAGAATTGAAAAAATATTGCCATTGAGAGGTAGAACATTTTTTAAGGAATATTGCAGTCCTCCTACATCTTAGGGGATCCCTTTTATAAAAGACTGGTTAGTTTAATAATTCAATTTTATCCACAACCAATTGTTTATTTTAGTTTCTTTTTTTTTTATTTTGAAAACTTTGTGAAGGTGTAAATGTTTTTATTAATTGACTCAACTTATGACTATATAGCATATTCATTTATACACAATATTATGTGAAAACATGCACAGAATTTATAAACTAAAATACTTCAAGAGAAAAATTTATACTAAATTAAGCAAATCTGCATTACATATCCTATCTCTTCTTTAGCATAAGTAAAGGGAAAATATTCTACTTAATTTATTTAGACATAACATCAAAGGAAAATAAATAAGGCATGAGATACTAGATACATTATATAAAATGTATTGTAAACAGAAAGACATTTTCTAACAAAACAATATGAATAAGAATAATTACTGGTCATGCCTCAAATCAAAATCCAGTAGAGATGGAAAAAAAAATCCTAATGTATGAAATGCATCTTTCTTTCAAACATATTTATTAAACAAACAAACAAAATCAATGAAAGATATTTAATATTTGCATTTCAATTATTTTAAATAAGCAGCATTTGATGTCTTTCAATGCAAATATTAAAAAATTTGTATAACACAAAAAGTGCAGTTGCCCTTTTCTAAATGAATGTGAGAGGATTGGTTGGTTCATTTCTCTCTAATTTAATAAGCAATTTATTTTTATTAAGATAATTGATCAATAGCAAGTGCAATAATGGAAACGACTAATTAATGCATACTAAGCCAGAGTTATTCCTTCATATAATATTAAAGTGAGTGTGGAGAAAAACATAAATAAAAAGGCTTTTTTTTTTACAGGGAGAAGGAGAGGCGAGGGAAAAAATGCAAGAAAAATGATAATGATAATTCACAACTTTCTTTACTAAAAGAGGGATGCAGTAGAGTTTTGCTGACCTAAAAATTTCATTTTTCTTTATTTAATCAATGTTTCATCATGCACATGTGAAGTTATCAGCACAGATTCTCACTTTGCTGGATTTCATAATGATCAGGTTCTTAATTTATATTTATAGTGATGTTTCAGACAGTAGCAATAGATTTTTCACAACTTAATACCAGTAAAAAAGATATGACTAAGAAATTTTTCAATTCATACTTGTAAAGTTCATGATCTCTCAGAAATACAATAAAATTTTGAATTTGTCGCAGCTTAAATGGATGTAATAAGGTAGCAGAATAATGGAAGAAAAACCACTGGACCATATTAAGTTGATGGGACCTTGTTACTCTTGGAGTGCAAATGGCTATTCTAGCAAGCATGTCCATTTCAAATTAGTAAGAATTTATAATGTAATTTAAGTTATAGAATTATATTATAACATTAAAGTTGAAAGCTAAGTAGATGACCAGTATAAAAAGGATGTTAAGAAACAATGAAAATAAAAATTATGCCTACATTCTACAACATCAAAATTCCTAGGATTTTCTCTTAATTGTATACTTTAACTATATTTCTAAAATATAATTTTTATTGAGCATATAAATAATGCATAAATTCTTACAATGCTTTGAACTAATATGTAATTTCATTAAAATTTTATTTTGCTAAAAGATTTCACATATAAAAATATATTTTGTCTATTAAATTTATATGCTTTATGTTTTAGAATCATGGAAAGGAAGTCTTAAAGATTCATTGATTGATAAACATTTTTCAAGAATTATTGTCAAGAAATGAAATTAACATGATTCTCTTATTTTTATAATAAATATATAAAAACTATTTTCAACAAACTTTGTACAAAAATACAGTTTGCAAAGCATCATACTAAAATCCTGGAAATAATATTGCACCCTTTGAAGTTAAAAACAACAACTAACAACATTATTATGCATATTTGAGAATGGTGGAAACATAATTCCTTTTTGCTATATTTCAAAATCTGGATGCACAATTTTTTTAATAAAAAAATTAATCATTGCACAGATAGAACAAATTTATAAAAAAATAATTTTCTTCACAATTGCATAAATATATGATTAAATAAATATTTTAATGATATAAAAAAATTTAAAAAATTTCACTTCAATTCCTTCCATTTGCATACAAGGCATAAAAGTAATTTTGACTGACATGAAACAATAATGAAAAGCTAAATAGCAATTAGAAGCAAATGATATATTGCATATTTCTTGATCACAGATGTTATAAATGAAATAATATTTTTATATACAAATGTCACAATTTTCATATAAACCCCCATCATAAATATTATTGCTGGATTCTTCAGACACCAAAGGGCTGTCATTTAAATTCAAAGTATTTGCATTACACTCAGTTTTGCTAGATTCATCAGACATTAAAGAATTTTCATTTGTATGAGTACGATAATGTTCAGTAAATAAACTTTTCCAGGAAAATGTCTTATCACACAAATCACAAGAAAAAGGTTTTTCACTTGCATGGATACGATAATGCACCATTAAACTATTTTTCTTAGGGAAAACTTTTCCACATACATCACAAGTATGTGTAGCACTGGCATGAGTACGATAATGCACAGTCAAATTACCTTTCATAGAGAACATCTTCCCACATACAAAACATTTATAAGGTTTTTCATTGGTATGAGTTCGATTATGTGCATCCAAAGCACCTTTCTTGGGAAAAGACTTTTCACATATACTACACTTGTAGGGTTTTTCTTTGGTATGGGTTCGATAATGTATACGTAAAGCACATTTCTGAGAAAAACACTTTTGACATATATCACACTCATACGGTTTTTCATTAGTATGGGTACGATAATGTATATCCATATAACCTTTATGAGAAAAAAACTTTCCACATATATTACATTTGTAAGGTTTTTCATTTGTATGAGTATGACCATGTTCATCTAAAGCAAATTTCTGATGAAATGTTTTTTCACATATATTACACTTATAAGGTCTTCCATTAGTATGCATACGGTAATGTCTAGTCAGATTGGTTTTTAGAGTAAATTCTTTCCCACACATTTCACATGAAAAAGATTTCTTTTCTTTTGTAGTTTTTTCATTTGTATAATTCTGGTAATGTTTATTTAATAAGTATTTTTGAGAAAAACCTTTTCCACAAATATCACAAGTATGAGGTTTTTTATTTAAATGAGTTTCATAATGTTTTTTTAATATATATTTTTGGGGAAAGGCTTTACCACAGATATCACAAATATGGGGCTTTTCATTGGAATGAACAAAATAATGACTTTTCAGATATTTTTGTCTACTGAAAGAGCTGTCACATATTTTGCATTTGAAAGGTTTTTCATTTGAATGAACAGGGTAATGGTCTTTTAAATATCTTTTCTCAGCAAAAGATTTACCACAAACTTCACAAGTGAATGTTTTTCCTTTTTCATCAATGAGATCCTGCATTTCAAAAAAATTAAAGTTAGCTAAAGTACATTGAAATTATATTTAGTGAAAATGATCCATAATAAACAATTTTCGACAGGAAAGATTTTTTTTAATGCATATCTCACATTTTGAAAATATTTTACATAGCACAATCATTGTCTTTGTTATGTAAAAAATATTTCCTCATACAACAATAATTCACTCAAACTTTCTTTGTTTGTAATCAACAATCAGAAAGATGTTGAGAAATTTATTCAGTAGAAGAATTTTAAAATGTTGCTCGCTTCTCAAAGAAAGAGTATGCTTCATTCACTTAAACCAATTGAAGTTCAGAAATAGCATCATCTGAAAAGACAATTAATTTTTCTGTATAATTCTAGAAATGTAAGCATATTGAACCACTTTTGATTTATACAGACTACAATTTTTATTAAAGATAAAAATCTTGTATGTACCAGAAGCTCAAAGAAAGAGAGATTTCATAAACAATAAGATTAACAGAATTAAAAAATCTTTAAAAATACCTCTTATCAAATTTTATTCATGACTTGAGACAAAAAATTAAATAAATACATTTATCTTAATATTGGAAAATCCATGAATACATTGTAATATTATTGATATTTATGATTCTACAAATATTTTATACATATTTATCTATCCATAATTATATGTCCATAGAATGTCTATATATCTAAAAAAAGCCACAGCAAATTATACTGAAAACTGTTGAAAAAAATTTCATAAAGCCTTTTTTTTTAACTTTCACATTTGAAAGCACACAAAAAAATCATCTTAAAAATATGATTAAAAACTCTGAAATAATTAATCTTGATCAGTAATCAATAATTAATCTTTTTTTAGAATTGCCAGTTGATTAATGCTATACATTTTTATTTATTTCCAAGTTAAGATAAAATAGATTAAGCCTTGCAGAAGCTCTTCAATATGCAAGTTTTCTGCAGTTTTGACATTAGATATTTTTCATTCCTTTTATCACTATTTAAACAGTTTTTAAATAACAAATATTGCAGTAACAAAACATTTACCTTATAGAGAACTGCTTTTAACCTTATAGAGAACTGCTTTTAGTCACAATCTTATAAAAAAAATGTTCATTTCAAAGTAATTTTAACTGAAATGATAAAATAATAATAATAATAATAACTTTTTTTAACATAATCTATATATACTAATACAAAATGCGTCAAGACTTTCAATTAGTGAGTTGGTCAGCCAACTGCAAAAAACATTTATCAGTAAACAAATTTAAAAAGATGAAAAAAAAAAAATTACGAATGGTATGTTCTGAAATCTTAATCAGACTTGATTTTAATTTGAATAACTGATTTTCTGGTCTTTGTAAATCAAATTAAAGTTCAAAATTAAATCACTTTGAAAATAGAAAAAAATTCTTAACCCCCCACCTCTCCTAAGGCAGTTGTCTACTTTATTCATTTGATAATCTGGCCCTGTATTTAGGGTTTGAATAAAAAAATTTAAAGATCTAAATATTGTGGAAGAGTAGAAAAAGTTTAAAAATATGAACCTAAAATAAAATATAACATCAATACTTATTTGCATGTAAAT
This sequence comes from Argiope aurantia, assembly GCA_026543865.1. Classification (NCBI taxonomy): domain Eukaryota; kingdom Metazoa; phylum Arthropoda; class Arachnida; order Araneae; family Araneidae; genus Argiope; species Argiope aurantia. Next base: position 935,041 of record JAPMOR010031545.1, on the reverse strand, counting down.
AAAAACTCCTCTTGCAAGATTAAATAGTCTCATGGTTGTAATTCCACTAACACCCTTGAGTTATGTGCTCATGTTAAAGATCAAATGAGTCTTCTTCTAACACTCAGAAAACAACTGAAGTAGAAGTCTCATTTAGATACAGTGTGTGGCATAGTTTGCCTTCTTAGAGGAGTTTTCAGAAGAAATTGGTCCTCAATGGTGTTTCACTGACAAGAGCGAAAGGGAAACCTCCAGCAACCCATATGACCATAGTGAACAATTTGTTGCTGAAGTATACATTGGTCAACCAGTTTTGGGATAGTCCTGCATAAGAGTAATTCCAAATTTTGTCTTCTGTTTTGTATTCTTTAGGCATGCCTGGTCTTAGTCTATAAGGCCAATAATAGGTATATTATGTAGTATTTGAAAATCCAAGTTGTATGATTATTAACTAATTGATCATGTTTTTATAATAAGTTTGAATTATATCATAATGAAATATTTAAAAAGACTTACAAAATGTATTTATGTAAAAATTATTCAAACCATGATTGAAGTTTATTTTTTAACTATTCATCTTAGTTATAAATCAACTGAAAGACTGCAAGGGCATAAATATTATTTAAGATAAATTATTTTACTACATTGGAACATGAATAAAAAACAAAATTTAATTACATTTTATTTAAATAAGGAAATATTTTTAACTATTAAAATATAAAAGTACAGAATAAGATAAAAAAGACTTTTAATATAAAGAAAGCAAAAGAAAAATGAAGGTAATAATAATTAAATTTAGTTAATGATAAATAAATAATTTTAATGGTGTTAAATATGAAAAAGTTTTGAATGCTAAGTTACATAAGAAACAATTCACAGATTTTTTCATAAAATATAAATTATCAAAATATTATTTGTTGCTTAAATTCTACATATCACACATAGAGAAAAAACTGAGATAGGGATATAAAATATTACACAAAAGATCTCATCATAAGGATTTTTATTGAATAATATCTACCATCATAGAATAAAAAATTCAAATGTTATCAGATTTAAAAGAAAAATGAATGAAAATTCATGTTTAAATTTATAGCCAAATATGAAAACTAAAAATTGTACAAAAAATTTAGAACAATATTTTAAAAAAATTATAATAGTCACCAAGTTTAAGAATATATTATTAGAGTCAATAGGAAGTGAAAATCATCAAATATACAAAATCACTACTTCTTTCCCCTGTAACAAACATATAAATAATATTGAATATTAAATAATAAAACTTTTATAAAGAGACACACACACACAAATAAAAAGGCTTCTACCTACACACTTCAGAAACTTAAAATGAGTGATTATTACATTAAATAAGAATATACAAAACATTATTGCAGTTAACTTGTTACAAAATGTAATAGAAAATAATTTTGCCCCTCTCTTCCTTTCTTTTACTTCATTTTTTTAAAGACTTTTAACTCAGGGTAAACAAGAAGGTACAAAACAAGCGAGTAAATTGATTGACAGTTATTCAAAATGTTTCACAGAGAAGATTTTGTAAATTAGGTCAAAAAGAATTAGCATGACTTTGAAATAATACAAATTTTCATAATGTTTAATATTTAACCTTTATCAGGTGGCTATATAATTTGAAAAAACCAGTACTTCATAATTTATAAAGTGTAAAATTTCCTGATACAATAATGCTAAAAACTATTCAATAGTAAATTCAAAAATCCTGCATACACATAAAAAATGGAAATGTAGTATAAGTATGCATGATTTAATAATTTGAAAAACCTTCTTCAATGATGAAATTAATATTATTTGTTATTCTGTTACAGATGGAATCATTTAAACCGATGTTATGATACTAAAATAACTTTCTAAAAGACTGATTTTTTTTTAAGAAAAGGACCATATAATAGGTAATAACAATTATATTGTAAAACAATAGGAACTGCTTATAATATGATATGTATTTACTTCATGATAAAGCTTGGAGATATAGAATCCCTTTTCTTATTCATTAAATTATGGTTTTCCTTATTTCCTCTTATGACTATAACATTCCGATTTTATTATTTTTCATCTTCATGCCATACTGAAATATGAAAGATATAAATACTGAAATAAATGTTTATTATAAATATTATTCATCAAGAACCATTTATTATTTTTTTATTTGTGAAGTGAAATGCATAGAAAATTCATTCATGTTTTTCTTTTATTCTCAATAAAATTGATAGCAATGTCAAACTTTTTCCGCTATGCAAGGGAAAAATTACCACGATAAAAACTTGAAATTACAAATATAAGAAAATAATTAACCTAGATAAGAAAATCAGTAAAATATTTCGGATGTATGGTTTCATGTGCGACTGGAATACATAATGATGAAATTTAAATCGAATTAATCGCCCAGAACAGCTCAGGCTTTGATTCCGGTAAGAGTTACAGTTGCAGCGGCCAAACAGGCGATAAATGACCAACAGTATCAATCACAGAGAAAGAGATCTCCTTCTCTGTGGTATCAATTGACTGAAGTATGAGTTTTCTGTCAACCGATGGAACATTTGTCGAGTGAACCTATAATCGATTTAGTTGTTGCTTCGTCGCAAGATACATAACTCACAAATTCTAACATACTGTTTCCAAGAAAATCTATTTTAATATACCCCTTGAGTTTATCGCCAATATGCTAACCCAAACAAGTAAGCGAAATAATTATTCCAGCAACTCTAAGAACAATATTGTTTGTTTATCTTGTCAGCCATTTCGATTTTTCCACCTTGGCATTTTTGGCGATGTGAAGAGGCATTAAATCAAGTTTATTTGAGAATAGAAGTAAATTTTATTAAAGTAGATTTCAATAGTTTTCCGGTTTGTTCTTGGCAATTCAAATAATAGCCAAATCTATTTTTTTTTCCAAATTTTTTTTCTCTCATATTTTCGTTTTACTTGTATTTTATTCCTTCCATTCTGAACCATCCATAAAAGTACAGATAATTCTGAGAGAGCAAGTTTTTAGAAAAATGGTAAGCTCTGAAGGATTCTATGCGCGTACTCGCAAGTACACACTTTTAAGAAACTAAAGGGTTACAAAAAATTTTAAGAACTACTTTAATGGATTTGTAGGTATTTGCAAATACGCGCAACACCGAAGTAAACATTTTTTATTGGTGGAAGCAGATCTTTATCTTTATTTTCTCGCGTACGACATGCGCAAAGACAAAGAAATTTAATGATGATAAATTCGAAATAGAGATTTTGAAGAACCTGCAAGTTTCAGATTTCCCTGAGGTTTAAAAATTATATTTTTAGAATTATATCTGTTTATAAATAAAATAATTCAGAAGCATTTTGTGCTAGAGAGATGATATTTAGAATGTTCCTTTTGCACCACATTTATAGATTTCTATCAATTTTTATAGAAAAAAAATCTATTCCCGGGAAGCTTTTCTGTTCATTTAAGTGCAAGGAAACAGAGACATCATCATTGATTTGCCGACAAGGGGGCAAGTACAATTTCTCTAATTTGGCTTCAAAATAACTCATAATAATTAATGTTACATTTAATTCAAGAAAATTAAGTATTATTTAACCTCTTTTTTATTCATATGCTGATCCTTTCTTTTATTGTTAAAACTTTACAAAAATATTTGTAAAAAAATATTCTCAGTTCCTTTTACTAACCATCAAAAAATTGTCAATATTTGAATCTGTTTCTTTATGAGACTCTTGAGATTTAATTTCTCTAAGATCTAATTTTAGGAAAAATATAGTCATATTCCATTCTAGATTCTAGTATATAAAAACAGATTGCACCAGAATGACGTATCATGCCACATGAACAAATGTATACTCTTACTAGCCTGTACACTGATAAATCAGATTGCAAAAGAAAACAGATATTTTACTGTTAAATAAACTTAATTTACAATTATACAATTTATTTACTCCGTGATTTGTAATAAATTCACATAATTTGGCTACAGAAAAGTAAAAAGGCTAAAAAGAGTTTTTAACATGCATATGCACAAGAATGTCAAAAGAAAAGAGTGTTTAATTAAATTTAATTTAACTATGAACTAGATTTTGGTCAGAAAATTTTCATAGTGAAATGAATAAAATAAATTTACCGATTAAGTAACAATTATATGAATAAGATGACGATTAATTTTAGGATTTGGATTTTAATTATGAATTATGGAAAACAACTCTATCGTCCCATTCATGAATAATATAAAAGCACCAACTTCTCTATTAATTCCACTGACAAGTAATCGAAGTGCCCGATGAAAACAATTTTTTCCCATAATTTATGATGGAATCTTAACCGAAGGACAAAGATTAGTTGGAAAAAATGTGACACCTTATTCATTTGCCAGATTATTGATTATTCTGCTAAATATAGTATAAATTATATGCTGAATGAACATGACATTATGACATTTAAATAAAATGACTGAGAATTTGGACTCGTCGACATCCATTCGCATTGAATTCTTAGTAGACGGATCAAAATTTTTTGACAAATTGGGACATGTCTTATGTTTTATTTACCTGTCGTCTTGTCGGTTATATTGCCAAAAGTAGTGCAAATTAAAAGATTGATGAACGACATTTGAATCAAATGCCTGAAATCTGTGGATATATTCCTCGACATTCATCACATTTCATTCATAGTTGGCCACCCAAAAGTGATCGGTAGAATATAGAATCTTATTCACTTGTTGGATATATTGCCAAATCTAGTGCAAATTATAAGCCAAGTGAATGACATTTCAATCAAATGTTTGAAAATCTGCAGATTTAATATCTTCGGCATTCACCGCATTGAATTCTTAGTCAACCGACCAAAAATTGCTAGCAAAATGAGAATATCAACTTGTCGATATCTTATTCACTTGTTACCTTGTCGGTTATATTGTCAAAAGTAGCACAGATTATAAGCTTAATGAATGACATTTGAATCACATGTCTGAAAATCTACGAACATAACGTCTTTGACATCCATTGCATTCAATTCTTAGTTCAGCTATCAAAAATTGTCCGCAAAATATGGCATACTATCTTTTAACCACGACTTCGTTCGCGTGGAAATTTTAATGTGTATATATGAGAACTGACGGTCTGATCAACACTCGGCAGTGTCTGTCTAAAATCCCCTGCGAGCAAAACGGCAAAGCAGCCCATCACCGCCTGATTGCCGCGGATGTCCTGTGGGCTGCGGTTTAACGCCTCTAATGCATGTTTGTGCGACATTGTGCACTCGTCCCATACTATTAGCTTGTACTGCTGCAAAAGGACTCCCCGGTCGTTGTTTTTGGTGATGTTGCATGTTGGAGTATGTTCGTTTGCAAGATTAATCTGTAATTTGAAAACGGAATGCTCAACATGGCCACTGTTAAGCAAAGTTGCAGCAATGCCTGAGGAAGATACAGCCAGAGCTATATTGCGGTCCTTGCGGAGTTGGGCTGGCAGGAGATTTAGCACAAACGTCTTACCCGTACCGTCTGGTGTGTCAAGAAAGACTAATCCATCCACTCCATTATTTACTCTGTTTAGAATCGTTTCGTAGATTTGAAGCTCCTCGGAAAGTAATCGTGGTATCATTTCATTGACTTGCGCTTCTAAAACCGCGGTGTCGTAGTTTAGCTCCTTCACAACTTCGTTTGATAATTCCTCTCTTTGCTGCGAAATCAGTGAGACATTTTCCAGATATGGAAATCATTTTATCCTCAATCAATACCAACGCTTCGTCAATGATTAGGTTATTGTGAGTGCCATCCAGCCTATGCATGATATCTTTTGATAAAACATCCTTGTATTTATCCCACAGCTGGAGGGGGTTTGAAGTCCGCAAGTGCTCACTAAAATTCTATTTCTTCTTCTAGCTATTTTCATAGCCCGAGCTTTATTACTCCTCTTCGAAAGATTAGATTTGCGTTTTCTGGGTATTTTGAAAAACTATCAAATAATAAAAAATCAAAAAAATTAAAACTAACCTAAAACCGATGCACTTAAATCTATAAGCATATGCGAAAAATATATAATTAACATAAATATAATTTAGTTATAAAAACACACAACTCACCTAAAAATAATTGATTTACATTGTAACCTGAAATAAAGCAAAACAGCGAGTCCGTATTTCTTTAAAATCAAGTCAAGTCTATTTTATTTATCGATCGAGATTGAGATAGCTACAACAGTATAATACACATAATTTTTTAACTTTTAATTAAAATGAAAACACAGTTATCAACAATCAGAACACACTTCTCATGCGTGAATTTTCAACGCCAGTTGGGGTAACGCAAATGCATGAATTTTCTACGCCAGTTGGGGTAACGCAATGCAGATTAGAAATTTTTGATTTCCTTAATCTGTTTTATTTTAATTTAAAAGTACTTCAGAATGAATCCTAAAGATCGATTAATTAACAATGTTTAATTTTAAAGGCATCAAACACCAAGAAAATAAGCAGAATCCTTTGAAATAACCGGCCAAAAATATATTAAGCCAAACCTCATTAGTGTGGGGAAAAAAAAAAAAAAAAAAAAAAAAAACTGAAGCCTTACTCATTTTTGGCGGGATTTGGCCTCAGATTTCTGGCGGGAAAGTTATTTTTTAATTAATAAAGAATTAACTACTCAATTAACCGGAACAAATAGTAGCCTATGTCCTATTCCAGACTATAATCTATCTCTGTGCTAAATTTCATCCAATTCCGTTCAGCCGTTCTGGCGTGATTGACTAGCAAACATCCATCCATCCATTTATCCATCCAAACTTTCACATTTATAATAGTAGCATAGATTACTGACCTACTGCCCTATCAATTATTTTGCCAAATATAGCCAAAACACTTTAACCATTACTTAGATATTTTGACTGTTTACAATATACTAACTTTAAGGTGGGTTTTAAATAATCATATTCGATAATGCACAACTCTTTACAACCATCCTGAAGTAATGAACACTTTTGCCGATGAAACTCTCAATTTTTCGCCGAGGGGTGGGGCAATTGTTCCCCTTCCCCCCTGCTACCACCGCCTCTGCCAGGAAACACGATAAGAGAAAATCACAAAGAGCTAGATAGATAAAATTTGGTATACAGCTTCAGCAGCTAAAATACAGACCTATTAGATTATAATCGAAATCCATCAAAGGGCTGCCTATCTATCAGTCTGTATCAGAGCTATTCATATAAACGCCATAAATCTGAACTTCAAATTGACTGAAATTATTGAAATTTGGTATATTCTTTTTTTACTGAAATTGTAGTTTTTGTGGTGTATTTTGGTTTTAATGATGGACAAAAATTCGCCAAAAATGGGTACTGGATTTCCTTCACTTTACTGCGAAGCGCAAAATGATCATATGAGATATTTTGAAAATAAAAAGTGCAGCACTTATGGCAGTCGCAGCCTTGCCCATGATTTACATTTTTTTTGAATGAAAGAAAAGGAATAATATTCTTATTAGATAAATATGATAAAGTTTCGGAAAGGCCACTCACGTTGCTTTTCTCTGAGATTTCAAGAATTCTGCAGATAAATTTTGATATTTAAATGTATGTCAAATAAAAAAAATTACACAATATTAAAAGGGAAATAATGATAAAAGTGCTTTGAATCTTTTATCGGTGAGAAAAAGAAATCACTTTCATATTTTGAATACGATAACGATAATAAAAGAAGACCTGAGAACGTGATTACTCCTTTTACATTTATCATTAGAAACGCCATATGCAGTTCAGATGAAAGTTTAGACATTGTCCTCATATGCCGAAAATGGGAAATATTCCCACGATTTGCATATAAAATCAGGGACGTTATAAGCATTGATTTATCTCCCAAAATCTAGTCAGAATGAAGACATTTTGCTTTCTTGCCGTTGCTTTCTGCCTTGTTTGCTTCGCGGTAGGTTATCTTCTTTATATATATATATATATATATAAACTAGCCGCCTTTGGCAACCGGCTGGAATCGCCGTAAAAATTAATTGTTTTTAATTCCAATCAAATTTTTTTTTACATAGCTTTTATTTTGTTCATGATTTTCTCAAAATTATATTTGAATATGAAATTGATAGACATCAGTACCTTTGTTTTAATTGCAATAAACTTGTTTTGTTTACTTTGTAAATTAAAGTCAAATACCATAATGCCATTATAAACTGTCCAGGTAATCCGTTATTATTATTATTATTATTATTATTAAATGTCACCTTTTTCTGCACTGTATCTTGTTTCTCGCTAGTTGAATTTGGCGACCAATTGATTGGTGAAATTTTGGTTAAGTAAAATTGTAATTTAATCTTTTCTGAGTTACTTACTCTTAAAGGTATCTCAAGTAAAATATTTATAAATTTCAAATTTTAACAATCATTTAGTTCATACTATTTTAATGAACTTCCAACCTTACTTTTCTTTTCATTCTGTACATTTCCTTCATTTTCTGAAATTTCGGATAATCTCTGTACTTTAATTTGAAACAGGAAGCAATTAGGTTTCAAATAACCGATTAACATGTTTGCAAAATTGAAATTAAAATTCTAATTCAAAATGAACAAAAATTGCTACGAGGTGTACATTCTTATCATCCACAGTACACATGTGTTCAATTTGGTAGCTCACAGCCAAACGGTTTGGTCTGTAGAACGCCAACACACACACACACACACACACACACACACACACACACACACACACACACACACACACACACACACACACACACACACACAC
>JAPMOR010031545.1:885616-926295 GCA_026543865.1 Argiope aurantia | reverse complement strand
CACACACACACACACACACACACACACACACACACACACACACACACTTTCCTTCATTATTAGTAGAGATTAAGATAAAAAGTTTAGATTAAACTCAAGAATAGGTTAGAATGTTTCGTATCATTAATGAATATTATCTCTACTATTAATAAAGGCAAATGTGCATGTATGTGTTGATGCTCTACAGGCTAGACCGTTTGACCTAGCGCTACTATACTTGGCTCATAGATATATTGAAATTTTCTGAAATTTTTAGCGTTTTTCATGATAACATTATAATATTTTAATATATTCTGATATTGATTATCATTCAGTCGATCAGTTTAGTTACATTTTGAGATCATACGAGTAGCATCAACACCTAATAGAGACTTCCAAAAATAGTTATAAATTTTGTTTTTGCAATATTAACACTAAAACCTTAGAATTAAACATTAGCTGAGAAGAGAATAATTTAATAAAAATTGCTATTTTTAATATATAAATGCAAGTATATTTATAAGAAGTGTTTTCATCTACTATATAGTGCAAAACTACCGAAAAAAAAATCCTAAGTTTAAGTAAAACTGAAGTTACTCGAGGATATATATGCTTAGTTCTCTTGCATCTTTAATCCCTTCATATATAAATGACGAATCTTTATCGGGCATGGAATTATAGAATTTTTAATTTTAAACCAGCAATTTAATGAAAGTATTAAGTAATTTAAAATGCAAGTAAATTAAAATGCACTTGAAAATGTTTCAATATCTCAAATACTTTAATATTAATATCGAAATTAAAATAATAATAAATGTTTCATATAGATATGTCATCTATTTGGGAAATTAAGTAAATTCGCAGGTCAAGGGGTTAAAGTAGACCTCATAATTTTGAATCCGGTTAGATGATGAAGACCCCCCCCCACCCCCTAAGCTTCCAAATTAGATCAAAGTGAGAATATCTGACCCGACGTCGCACTCATTTTAAAATGCATAAGACGAGCTTGAACAACAGAATTTTGGCAAAATTTGCTGATGAATGCGCAACTCTGGTTTCAAAATTGGAGCTCTAATATCAAGCTACCATGGCACGGCGAGCGCTGCTGCATGAGGCTTTGCATAATTTTCTGAATAAGAAATAAAATTTTAGAATATGTAAAATAATCCCATTGAATTTTGTAGGATTATTTCCGAATGTATTGATTAATTCAAAGTTAAAACTAAAAATTATTTTAATTTCTGAACTGATTTTTTTGGTTAAATTCGTAAATTCAAAATTAATAGTTTTTTTAAGTTTTTAATTTACTTGAGGACTTAATTTCGCTACAATACATATAATTAGAAAGAAAAAAAAATAAACTCACCTTTAAAAAGCCACTTGTTAACTATAAAAATTATTTGAGATTTTACTATATAATTATTATATTCTAAGTGCTTTATACCCTTTATTTATTATTGTTTTTTTATATTATTAATGTTTTAGTTGTAATTTCTATTAATAAATCCAATTATTATTTCAATCCTATCTGCTTCGAATTAACCACATTTCACTTTATTTACATTTTAATGTAGCATTCTGATATTATTGATACAAACGTCGCGCTAATGTAAAGCATACATAGCTTGGTAGTAAGGTCTCGTCTTTGGGTTCCAGGGGTTCCAGGTTCGAGACCCGTTCTGTAAGTGGGCCTGGTATGCACTAAATCCACCGGGACCAAATCTTTTCCTGCTAGTGTGATCTGGAAGGTTGGAGAGGGATTTGCCAGCTCTGGTGTCGTCCTCGTCGTCTGACCGCTGTTTAAAATTACAAAATAGCCCTAGTGTTGCTTTAAAATGCGATGTTAATATAATTCAACTAAACCATACACAGTGACGTGTTTGTTTTAATGAGTTTATCATTTGCTCACACGTCGTGGATACTTGATTTCTAAGACTTTTTTTTTTCCCTTTCGTAGACAGCGGAGTTGAATGAGAAATGTGACTCAAATGCTGACTGTGAAGAGGGAGAATGCTGCGTCCAACTTTCAAGATTCCTGTCTCCAAAATGCAAGCCTCTCAGGAAAGAACGTAAGAATCTTTTCTTTTTGTCGAACATATTTAAAACATATCGCTTTTTTTAAAGGTACATTATTTAATGGGGTTTTAAAGTAGAATTAAAAATGAACTTTTTTTATTTACAAATATTTTTATCTCAAACAGATCATGTAATGATTTTGCAGTAGGAGTAGAAATATCGTAATTTGCAATTTAAGAGAAGTGTAATTTAATCAGAATTGCACGCCTATTTGAATACATAGCTGAAAATTTCTCTTTAATTAATATATAAATTTTTACTTTGTTTTTCCTTTGTTACCTAAATTTATATTAAATTCGGGGTTCTCAAACTATAGAAACTCTTTAGAAACCGAATTTATAGTGACCAGTTCCATCCTTGGCATAATGAAATTTTTCAGAGGCGAACATTATATGTTTTTTTAAACATTTTATGGACCAAAAGAGAAACTTCTGTACAGTATAAAAATTATTATTAAATATCATAAATATTTATATTAAAAATAACAAACAGAATACATAGATGGTAATAAACTGCTTTGCAATTAAGTTGTATGCAAACTGATATATATATATATATACGATAACCAGCTTTTTAAAAAATATATGTTTGCTTCTTCATTCCATGTCCTTCAACACCTGCTGCTTGTTTGCTTATTGCACCATTTTTTGTCACATTGATGCTATGTGGATTGCAGCTATGTAAGAAGATTTTGAACAGATATAACATTTATGGAAAATGTTGACAAATACATACACAAACAAGATCTTGTTGCAACTCATTAAAAATTGATTCGCGATAATGTTTCAGAACGATATTGTAAATATTTCTGAAAAGTAAATTCCACTGTCAAGGAATTAACTTGCATACCCTCATAGGAAATGTAATATAAATTTTTATCTTTTAGATGAATTTTGCATGCCAGAGCCAGAGAAGTTCTTACAGGACGATAAGTATAGCTTCATGTGTCCATGTTCAGAGGGATTAACTTGCACTCCTAAGGAAACTGAAAAGAAAGACGGAGTAAGTGACTCTAAAAATTATTAGTATTGACTGATAATGTTCAGACAATTACAGTCACAGTCACAGTACAGTAAGTACTTATCAAAAATAAGGCCATAACTTAATGCCCGGGACTCGAGCTTAGGAGGTCTCAAGTGAGACTAAAATAGTATATCAATTTTTTATATTAGATATTTTATTTAAAAAAATGATTTTTTTAATTATATTTATAACTCCACTTTTCAGCGGAAAAAGAATTTTTCTAAATAAAAGTAAAATTTAGTTTTGATTATTAAAAAAATACAAAACCAAATTCAGAAAATTAGCCTTGATAAAATAATAATTTAGAATCTTTCTTTTACAGTTAAAAGCCAAGATTTTTGTAATCCAAATATATTTTTCAATTTTGTGCCCATATATTAATCGTAAGTCGAGCAATAATCTCTATGACTTGCCTTCGAAAATTGATACTCTAAAGCAATTATATTATAAAAAGTGCTTTTTGTTTTATCTTAAAGAGTAAAAAAATTATTTTTGTAATGATAAAAATTTCATTTTTGTATAATTTTTCATTTAACTTTTATAATATTTTTTATTCAGTTTGATACATCATCAAAAGCAATGTTTTTAAGGAACTTAGACTCTCCATCAAAACATTCAAGCATGTGCTTTTTCCAACCATACGATCCTTAGTAGGGTTTTCATTTCCGCTTTTATTATTTCGTAATATATACGCTTTGTAAATTGCTGTAAATTGTTTTAATTGAATTCATGCGTTTTAGTGATATTAAATAACTAGGTGAAATGTTTTTACAAAAGAAATGCATCCATATTAATAATTTAACAGCCTAATAAGTTAATAATCTGGTCGCCAAAGGTGGCTGGTTTATTATAATAGAGTAAAAACAAATAATGATTATTATATGTGCCACCTCAGAGTCGCAAAGTCTCTAGTTACGCATTTAACCAGAGTTAACAACGAGATTTTAACACGTTTTCTGTCATGATTTACCCTTTTAAATAACGTATTGATTCTTTGTTATCTTTAAACTTTAGTGATAAAGATAATTTAATTACGTAGTTGATGCGAACTAAGAAGATGGTACTAGCTAGTTAATGGCTCTGAAAAAAACCCATCAGTTTATTGCCAATTTACTTTTTTTTAAGAACTTAAAACATATGCATTTTATAAGTCAGTAAGTTTCCGTGAGATAAGCATAAGAAAATATAAAGGAGAAAAATTATTATAACACATACATACATTACTGGTCAAAAGTATTGTAAGTTCGAGAAATTTCATGTTTTTTTTCAAGAATAAGCCCCGCAAAAGTAATATTTTGTGGAGAAGTTTTAAGCTATTGTGTCATCCGTTGTGAAGCAATTGTCTGCAACGATTGCTTCATCCCGGTAGTTTATTATAAAATCACTCTGACTGCGAAGGATTTCATTTCGTTTGTTTCGTTGTCGAAGTGTATTCGTTGTGCATTGCTTTTCAATTTAAACTGTTCATTTCTCTTTAAAATGTGGGAATTAACTCGTGAGAAGCGCCAGGCTGTTATTTTAATGCACCAAGAAAACATTTCAAACGTTAGGATTGCTCATTAGTGCGGCTGCAGTGAGTCGACTGTGTCACGCCTCATAAAAAGACTCAAAACTTTAGGAACCGTAGATAGAAAGCCTAAAAATGGTCATCCGTGGTTATCTTCTATATGTGCTGATACTACATTGATACGATTATGCCGTAAAAATAGATCTGTAAGTTCTGTTACACCTGCAAGAGAATGAAATGAGTCCACGTCTGTCATTGCTAATCCCAGAACAGTTTGCAGAAGGCTCTGTGAAGCTGGTTACAAGGCACAAATATCTAGAAAAAAACAGTAATGACGAAAGCAATGTGGAAAAAACGATTGGAGTAGGCCAAGGTGTATAAAAATTGGAGCATTTCAGAATGGAGGCGTGCGTTATATTCAGCTACGAAAGTCGCTTTTCTTTAATGTCTGACAAGCCCGTCAGGGTTTGGAGTAAAGCAAAGGAAAACCTGAGGCTAGAATGCCCGTTTCGTACAACAAAACACCCAGAAAGCATAATGGTGTAGGGGTGCATGTCATATCAGTCAACTGGACGACTTCATTTTGTACAGGGAACCATGAATATTGACAAGTATGTTGGTGAGCTGAAGGATCAATTGCTTCGAAGTGCTCGTGACATGTTCCCAAGGCAGCAATGGATATTTCAGCAAGATCTAGCACCCTTCCACACATCGAAAAAGATAAGACAAACTTTACAATTAATTTTAAGTTTCATTTCATATCAGATCTGATCTCTACATCGAAACATTCGCTATTTTATGTTAAGACTGCATTTGCAAAACATGATATTAATATTTTCGAAGGGCCAGGAAATTCGCCAGATTTAAACCCCATTGAGAATTTGTGGAATATAATGGGAAAGAAAATAACCGAGAATCATCCCTGAACAAAACGAGAACTTCAGGAAACAATAATTAAAGTTTGGCCCCATGAAATACTGAAAGAAGTGTTGCAAAACCTTGTGGATTCCATGCTTAACAGAGTGGCTGCTGTAAACGAAGCCAGAGGCGACCCAACCAAATATTAAATGCTTTTCAGTTAACTTGAACTCTTTCATTATGTTTTCTGATTCAGAGAACTAGAAATTTTTTCTTTACTGCATTTTATTCCGGGGAACCAAAAGGTATTTCGATGATGATAATCTGTACATTTTGTTTGTATTTTATTCTTTTTGAAATAAAATAATTTTTTTTACTTCAGTAACTTAATTGTATCTTGCCTTTAGACTAATGTAACATATCGACATAAAAAAAAGCACTTTAAATGAAAAAAAATATTATATTTTGAGGGAATATTCTTAAAAAACGTGAAATTTCTCAAACTTGCAATACTTTTGACCAGTAGTGTATATTATCATACTATTTTTTATAATTGAAATTATTGAACTTATTTTGAATGAATATAAAAGTATTTCATGGTTTACAATGTTTTGTCTATATCATCATTTTAAATACATTTAAAATTATATGAGAGTACATTTATTTAAAAAATTATTACATTTCATTTAGGTCCAGAGTTTAAAAAAGAATTTTGTTATAGATATTCCATATAGGTCCTCTTACTGACATTGCTAATTGCCATACGTTTGATTTGTAGGTGACAATCTACAAAAATGCTAACTGCAAGAAATCGGGAGAAGGCGAAGGAGACGGAGAAGGAGAAGAAGAAGAAGAAAAGTCTTTTTAATTCAAAAAGCGAAGATGTAAAACTGTGTTATAGCTTGATGAACTGTAATCTTTGATTTAATAAAAATCTCCTTTCTGTAATTCAATAGTATTATGAATATTATAATCCAAATGTGATTCATATGACAAAAACACATGATTTACTAATTTAGAGCAAAAATGATGAATTTATTTCCAAACCATGAAGGAAACACATTAATAAAAGAAAACTAGTTTATACTAGTTTCCCGGGGAGTGAATACTATATAAAAATTGATATAAAACTTTACAAAAGTGCATTATCAGCTTGAAGATTTGTTATTTATTACAGACTAACCGCCTTTGGCGACTTGCTGGTTCATCGGGATTAATACTTGCATAAATTTTCAATTAAACATTTTATATAACTTTAATGAAGTGACTGTCGTTTCATTTCTTGAGTAAAATATATAAGATTCAAATTTTGACAGTCACATAGCTCATACTATTATAATCTGTTTATTGAATTATGTATATGTCTAATTTTCTGTCAGCTCCCATAAAATAAGAAATTTAAATTGAAGCTGAAGTTATTAAACTTAACGTAATACAACAACCTTTTTGCTGAAACAAAACATATTTTTTTAAAATATGAGTACAAAATACAGAATCGTTTAGCATTGAAGTCTTATGTGGTCTACGAGTATTTTTTATAATTTATGCAATATATCAAAAAATATTATTTAATAAAATTTCTTTGATTCAAAAGGATTTAAATTAAATATATAATAACATTCTATTTTGTTTCATTTAGCAAATGCTCTTCTAAAAAATTATAAAGTCTAAATTTTTTACAGTTCTTTGATTCTAAGGAATTATATTCAGTGAAATATTCTTGACCCACAAACTTTAAATAAAAAAAAAAAGAATGTTTCTGACTTCTGCGACAAATCTTTACGAATTTTGAAATTTGTAATACTGCTATTTCATGGCAATTAACTATTTCAAAATATTAAACTGATCAGTCTTGGGAAAATCTTCGAGAACTAATTAGTTATCTTCTTTGAGACGGTCAATAAAATGCCTAAATTTGAACGTTTTTATAAGATACATATTCAAATTTTCATAACTCATTCAATTTTAATCTCAAAAAATGGGACCTTTCGCTTTATTTAAAATGTTAGTTTCTCAAGATTATTTTACTAAATATGATTCATAGGATCGAAGGTCTGTATAAAAGTATAAAATTTATAATTCATCAGAATATTTATTGACTCAAATTGTATAAAACAGTTTTCTTTATTTCATTTAAACTATTTTTCCTATTATGTCGAATTCCAATTTTTTAGAAATCAGGTATTAGGACTTGGCTAGGGTGAATATCCTGTATATAAATAAACCAGGTTTAACTTAAATACTACAGAATTATTAATTAAAAATATATATTTTTTAAAAGCTTAGGTCACTTTTTCTTGCTCTTATCTTTCTAAAAAAATACCATATTTCATGATTATTTCGTTTCTTAGAGACGCGTGGTAAAAATTATACCTTCCTAGGTTTAGTTTACAGATAGAGTAAACATGATCTTTTAATTTGAGCTTTTGTTAACGTCATGGCAACAAGTCGATGAAAGCTAATTTGTCCCATGCACGTGTAACGTGCTAGCGCAAGTTAAATTTTATTTTCATTTTGTGTGCAATAAATTATTGGAAAATATGCTTAAAATATTTTTTTAAAACTTATTAAAAGTATAAAAATTTATATGTTAAAGAATTAATATCCTTAAAAAGATAATTTTTTAATCTTTAAGGATTAAAATTCTTGCTCTACTTAATATTTTCGAATGCTGTCATAGAAAAATGCCATAATTACGCTCCATTTTTAATTAATTAAAATTTTAAAGAAACAATGATCCAGATGCACATTCCCACTTTCTAGACTATATATGCACCAAATTTGGTAGTTCATGAGTTTAGTTTAGTTATATTAACGTCCCTTTTTGAAGCAACACTAGGGCTATTTTGGGACGGACCTCGTAATTTTGAATCGTGGTCAGATGACGAGGACGACACCTGAGAGGACGTTTGGTCAGGACGGATTTAACGTGCAACAGACCCCCTTACACGACGGCTCTTCGGTGGAATCGGGTCTCGAACCTGAAACCCTCTGGGACCTTACCACTAGGCCGCCGCGACCCGGTAGTTCATGGGTTATAGAGCGCTAACACACTCACGTTTATCTTTATTATTCTAGTCGCTTTAGTGACCAGCTCGGTCGCTGGAGTTAATGGTTATTTTTAATTTCAGTTAAATTGTTTAAATATTGAAACTGCCAGATATAAAATATGTTGACGTTAATTGTCTTGCATAAGCTTCACCCATAGTGTACATGAACTTTTCTAATGAAGACCAGTCCAATAGTCTAGCATCCCTATTAAAAATGTAAATGTGTGGTTCATTTATCTTATAAATTTCACAATTCCTTACCCTTTTTTATACGTCCAGCTTCCTTTTTTATTCGTCACATAAGCTACACCAATATTAAATCGAATCCTTTTTCCTTAGCTTTCAACATTGGCAAAAAATCACGCAATTAAATATTTGATAAAACAATGAAAATGGTTTGAATTGTACGCTAATAATGTAATATATTGTTTGAAATTAGGTCAAAAATATAAATTAAAACATTATAAAAATTCGAAGTAAATTTTCACGATTATTAAATTGATATAATTAAAAAGATGATTTAAATTATTTTTTTTTAGATGGCACAAAATTCCTTATTGTGCAGTAGCATTTTCGGAAGTAATAGTGGAAAAGTGACAATATTTTTCTGAAATTTTAATTAAAATTTCAAAATAAAATAAATAAATTAATCCGGGTTGTAGAGGGGGGGGGGGCACACACATACATCTTTATTATTAGTAGAGATGAATTCGAAAGTTTCTGTTTTCATGTTCTTTCTTTTTCAACTGTCCAACTAAGATATTCTGTATTCTAGATCACGGAAACCAAAATCACGAATATTAATAAAATAAATTATTTTTTCTTAAATATTGATACATGATTTTCCTTTTGTTCTTAAAATACGTATAAAAAACTTTCTTTTTTATTCTAAATAGTTGCAATTTCCTCCTCACAGATACATTTTAAAATCTTAAGATACAGAAAGCTTGCAACTTAAGGCATTTGAATAGTTAATCAGCAATTAATTAGGGGATAAAAAATCTATTGCAGATGTGAAAGTTAACTAGGCATTTAAAGAATATTTAATATGAAACTAAATATTTGTCAATGAGAAGTATAGTTAATAGGAAAAAGTTTTCTTTTCTTTTCCAATAATTAACATTCAGTGACTTATAAGGCTCTTGAAAATAATTGATTGAATTTTGTGTCCTAGCTTTTCATAATCGTATTTATTTTGTAATCCATGGTTAAAACAATTATAATTATGCAGTTCTGGTTCATAAGGTATCTTACCTTATGAACCAGAATTCAATTTGCCTGGTTTTCCAAATATGTCGCCATATATTTTCCAAGTTTGTCACCAAGCCCGGGGGTCATTGATCCGGCATCCAATAGAACTGATCGGAAAACTATCTTTCCAGTGATAGACCTAACTGTGCTGGAAAGCAACATTACAGATTAGTAACATTATATAGAATTCTGGAATCTACCTCCCCATAGAATCTAAGAAAAATTTTCACGATTACCCATGAATGAAGAGGAATTCCAGTGTCTTCACAGGTAAAAATTTGATCGAGTATCTCATTTTTCTCGGCAACGTTCAATTAAGTCTAAAGTCCTTATTTCTCCGAACGGATACTCAATGATTCTTTAAACGATATTATATACTTCAGATTCTTTCCGACATATTTCCTTATTAAACAGACCGCAAATTGCTACGTAGAATAATCAAAATATTCATACCTGCGATTTCCCAATTTCATTCTAAACGCGCGTATTTGCGATATTTGTTAATCTTGCTTAACACGTTGTTCCATCGTGAAACGCTCCATTTTTAATAACTCGAAACTATCGGCTATCAAAATGTTTTTTGATAGGATTGCCAACACTTGACTGCACAAAAGGTGGCAAATTCAAATCTTGCATTAATTTTGGGACACCCTTTATGAGAAAAAAGTGAGATTTTGGATAAAATTTTCATCCAGACTTCTTGTGCAATATTGCCAAGTTACATTATTAACTCGAAATATGACATAAAATTCAAATCTTAAATGATTCTAAAATGACGTTATATGCTGATTTAGGGAAAACAAACAGCATTTATTTACGTTAGAATAAATAAGCTGTTCGAATCACTTCTCCACCAAAAATACTTGTTTAACAACTTGAAAGCAAAAACACATTTAAACAAATGATAGTGGGAAAAATAACAAAATGGTTATCGCTGAATATCTTCTCTGTGCAATGAAATAATTGGTATCTTTATTGCTTGATTAAAGAATTTGGTAGGAAACCAAAAAGCCTGCTCTTAAAAAAACTGGGAACGTTGTCTCAATTAATGAAATATCAAACAAATATATGAGTTAATCAATGAAACAATGGCGGAGTTCTAATTTGATGTCTGTCAAAAAATATTAGGATCTCTGAACCTAATTCAAAGACACCAAAAACTTTTGACAGCCACCACATTTTAATACGCAAAAGAAACTATAATAATTACACCCTATTTCACTGTAAACCAGCGGAGTGCTCTCCCAAAAATTTTCCCTTATACTTTCTAATAAATGTGTTACCCCAGACAATGCCCATCTAACGCGGGCGTACAAGAGTTTTGAAATGTTAACCTTTGTCTTAAATTTAGCATTTTTATTTAATGTATCGCGTGATCCTTGGTGAGTTTCTTGGCGATTAGAATGCTCTTAATTATATCTAAAAATCGAATTTATCTTTTGGGCGCGTTTTTACCAATCAAAGGAGATAAAAATTTGACACAAAATTACCCTTGAAGTCACAAAATCCCATACCAAATCTGACATATATTAAGCCTTTGCCTTTTTTATTAAAGATATTTACATGTTTCTGTAAGTACAGACCGACAGGCGGTCAATCCAAACGTTGGATTTGGCTGTCAATTTTATAAGTGTCGGCACTATAAATACTAAATCTGTGTACCGAATTTTATCTATCTAGCTTTCTTCACTTTATAGTTATTGTGTTAACTTACATTAGAACAGTCGGACATACAGACTTCCTCTGAGCAGATTTTACTCAAAATCTGATAGGTATCTACACATTTGGTGTTAAGACCGTATACCAGCCGTCTGGCTCAAAGTGGCTTAGAATTATCTTTGTCACAGAAAGACAGGTAGAAGGACGGACATTTTCAAAAAATGTGTTTTTCGAACTAATGGAGGCCTAAAACGTGGAAATTCGTCAAAATCCTGAGTTCCAACTTTTTGAACATTACTATGCTTTCTCTATACTCTGTATATGAGAAAGTAAAGATTTTAAAACATTTAATTGTTAAATACGAGGTACGGAAAAAGTCGACCAAGAGTGATGCTGTCTCTCGTATTAACATATTAAATGCATGACTGCTTGTTGGCGCTCTATAGACCAGACTGTTTGAAAAAATTTGTCGGAAATATAATTTATAGAATGAAAATCTGCACATTCAAGCATTTTTTTTAAAATTTCAATTAATTGAAAAAATTAAATGAAATTTTGATTTTTTTTCTTTGGTAACTTCCGAAATATCATCATTCAAATCATGCAAATAATTTTGTTTATTATTTGCGCTGTTTATATAAAGAATAAGCAAATAAAATAGCAATTCTGTAAAAGACAGGATGCAATAAGAAATTAAATTTCTCTAACTGTATAAGTTTTTTAATAGTGCTATGATGTCATGATATTTAATTCTATCATGATAATTCATGCATACGTTGATTAAACAACTTAACGCTTTTAAAGGTATAAAGCTTTTAAAATTAAGTGACACAACGTTAATTTTTATGAAACTTTAATAAGAATCATTTTGGGGGGGGGTAGTTTAGTTTAGTTTAGTTTTAGTTATATTAACATCCGTTTGAAAGCAACACTAGGGATATTTTGGGACGGACCTCGTTATTTTGAACCATGGTCTAATGACGAGGATGACACCTGAGCTGAAACCCCCTCTCCAAACTTCCACACTGAAAACATAAAAAAAAAATTGAATGACCAGACCGCCTCTACAGAAACACTGGCCGGAACTGCGGTTGAATCCTAAGGGCCATCACCGGCCAAGGAACAACCCTTCCCTAAGGAAGTACGTTCCATCATCGATGAAAGGAGCCAGACCCCCACCTTTTCGTGTACCCTCGAAAGTGGCGAGAACCAACCACCATGCCAGAATCTTCTGATTCCAGATGCCCCCAGGGGAATAAGTCAAAAAGTAAAGATACTTTTGCAATTTCTCTTTCCATAGTTTGGTAACACTGCTAATATCCAGCTCTGAATTAGTGTAATCGGCAATACTTCTATGAAACATGTCACCGTGTCTACTACGCTCATCGATGAAGTGTAGCAGACCATTAATATGGTAGCTCCATTGTCAATCTGCACCAAGGAGGAATGAGGGCGGTGATTTGCATTTTGTTTGCGGAAGGTCTTAAAGTAAGGCTGCGAGCATGATTTTGAAAAAAATATCATAATAAGTTAAGGAATTTAACGTCAACCATCAGCTGGTAAGATTAAGCTAACACTATTCTGGGACATGGAAGAAGTAGTAGCCACTCATTTCATCCCAAGAGGCGAAATTGTAAGCAGTAAGAATTATTGTGATGTGTTACTAACTGAACTGAAGCCTGCAGTTAGACTTATACGTTGTGGAAAACTGCGAAAAGGTGTCATCCTGCAACAAGATAACTCTCGACCCCATTCTTCCCAAAGGACGGCCGAAACAATAAAGGAATTGGGATTCGAAGTGGTGGAACACCCACCATACAGTCCAGACCTGGCTCCAAGCAATTTTCATATGTCTGGACCATTGAAGAAAGTGCTATAGGAAAGAAGATTTGCACCGATGAAGAAGTCGTTGATGCAGGCAAAACTGGTTATAGATACAACCGAAAAACTCTTTCTTTTCTGACGGAATCAAAAAACTTGTGAAACGTTGGGAAAAATGCGTTGAAGTCCGTAGTGGTTATATGAAAAAATAATGTATGTTTTAGTTGCCTATCATTGGAATAAGTGTACCTTTTCTTGAAGGTCCCTTTACTTTTTGACACTCCTTCGTTTTAAATCAGAATATTAAAAGAATCGACGTTTTATATACATTAAAATTTTTGTGTAAAAAACATACTATCAAAAGAAATGTATAGTAGCACTTAGGGATTGCAATACCGGTATACTGGGATACCGAATACCGGTATTTAGAGCCATTTGTACAATTTTGTAATACCGGTATTCACGTTAAAATACCGTTTTTTCGGTATTTACTAGAAATTTTTAAAATTGTCTCCACTATATGTTCAGGGATCGCCAACATAGCACAATAGTATACGTTTTTATTTTTATGTCTCCATAACGAGCGGAATTAATTAGCTCATTAATTGCTTAAATCTAAATTAGCGAAACATGGATTATCCTGAAAGAAGATACTGTATCCATAACGACTGATGGAGCAACAGTTATGAAAAAAGTTGGAAAGTTGATTGGTGCAAATCAGCATTTGTTCTATGTTCATGGAATTCAATTAGGAGTAATAGATGTATTATACCAAAAAAATAAAGAACAGAAGAATCCAAATAATGTGGATATTGAAACTTCGGATTCGAACTTTGAGGAGAGTAAGAGTGTGAGCGATATTAACAATGAAGATAATGACAATGTAATTGTTGAAGAAAATATTGCTAATGAGGATGAAATATTAACCCATCAAGAACTGCTTCGTATGATTTATAGAGTTCGAATAATTGTTAAGATATTTAAACGTTTCCCTAGGAAAAAAATGACATATTACTAAAATATATACTAACTGAAAATAAAACAGAATATATGTTAATATTAGATTCTAAAACACGTTGGAACAGTTTACTCCTAATGATGGAACGATTTTTCAAACTGGGAAATCCAATTCAACCAATAATCGACTTAAACCTGGAAATTAATTTTTCAGATAGTGAATTTGACTTAATATCCAGAACTGTATCAGCTCTAGTTCCAATAAAACTGACTATTGAGGTATTATGTCGGAGAGATTCTAATTTATTAACAGCTAATGCAACAATAAATTTCATGTTGCAGACACTGAAAGAACAGCACACATCACTATCTGAAGAATTATATATTACATTGACAAATCACACAGAAGAAAGAAATACCGAAATAGAAAATGTCTTATTATAATGATTTTTAAAATGAAAAAGAAAAGAAAATAACCAATTCAAATCTGATTAAGTTTACAGTAAATTTTCTTAAAATTTTTTACCCACAAACCTATTCACATTCAGAAGAATTCGGTTCAGTTATTGAATATTTTGATGATACTAATGTCGATGGTGAAAAGGAATTGTCCCTTGAATAAAAATTAGAATTAGCGATAAATAAAAAAATTTCAACGAACCAAAATAAAATAGAGAAATCAGCTATATCCAAAACCATCCGACGAGCAATCGGTTTATTTGAAGATAAGGGATTTAGAGGTAAATACTTGGAAAAAGTGTATCGCACATTGCTAACAGTACCACCAATTAGTGTAGATGCCGTAAGAGCGTTTTCGAAAGCTGGTAATTTATGCTCAAAATTTCTTTTCAGGTTTAATTGTACAATTGATGCCTTGTGTTTTTAAGATCATTTTTCAAAAATTTGTATTAGTAGCACAGACTGAATAGTGATATTTACACTTTTTTGTGATTTAAATAAATAAGATGTTCCTTTACTTTTTTGTGATTCTTTATATACTGTCATAATTTATAGGTTACAAATTATTTTTTTCTGATATTTACGCTCTCTAATAAAACTGGCTAATAAAACAAAGAAACACCTGTGTTTTCTTTCTTTTTCAAAAATTTCTAATACCGGTATTAAAATCGGAATCCCGGTATTAAGATCTAAAAAATACCGAATACCGGTATTGAAATTTTGGTCCGATAGTGCAATCTTTAGTACCACTGCTGGTACATACATCACAGGTTGATAATTTTGTACTATTTTGCATGATAAATGAAGAATAAAATCTCTTCGGATTCTGACATTAAGATACACAAAATATCTAACATCTAAATAAAAATTAAAAAGCTGTTCCGAATTTCTTATTAAACATTAAAAAAGTCAACAGAATCATAAGATATTATCCTTACCTTGTTATTCATTTAAAGAATATATTAAATGCTTAACACATTCGCTTAATGAATAAGTAACTGATATCACTTAGTCACACACAAAAAAAAGGTTATCGCTTTTTTTTCTGATAGACGCCGTATGGAAATTATTTATTATGTCTGCTTTTTCCCACGCACAGTATTCAAAATTCGACTGGAATTGTCTAGACCACTTCACTTGCACATATCGTCACCATGAAAGCTTTCTGTGTACTGGCTGTACTCTCTTGCATCGCGTTCATCGCGGTATGTACGAATTTTTGTTTAGTTGACTGATCAATACGAATTAATTCTATGCATTAATATTCATATACTGTGAAACGTATTCATATTTATATACTGTAGTGAATTTTTATATGAGATTAATTCATGATTGCACAATAAATGTAAAGTGTACTGTACCAAGTTAAAATTGGGATCAATTGTACGATGGGTATATGCTGTTATCAATGTCAGATCAAATCTTTCACTTATTGAAGCAATCGTTTACTTTCTTATTCCTTTTTTTTGGTAATATAAGTAATTTTAATTTTTTAATGGAGTTAATTCATGCTTAATCACAGTTATATGCCAATGTCCATTAAATAAATATTTAAATTTCGCATGATATGAAATAGTGCTTATGAGACCAGTATTAGCTTAATTTTAACGTTTCTAGTTTTCTGATTCCCAATTCCTTTTTATAAAAACTATGTTCTATGAAAATTAATTAGTTTCATAGCCTTAGACTATAGTTTTTGATGAGTATACTTGTCATGAAAAAAGCACATGCATTATGATGCATGTGCTTTTTGATGCACAACATTTTGCATTATGATGTGCTTATTCGTCAAGAGTAATAAGCAGTGACAATTTGCAGTTTGAATTACAATTTTAATAAAAACTCAAACATATTCGTCAATTTCAAGATGTTTAAAATATTTTGAGGCCAAGTCGAAATCAATTGCAACAAATAAGATTATTATGCGTTGTGCCATGCTTTGCTCAATGGTATTCTCCAAAAGCATATTAAAATAATAAATTAATTTTTTATGTTTCTTTTCGTTTACATGCAAAAAATATATGTTAGTTTAAGTAAATTAATAAATGTGATTATTGAAATAAATAAAAGTCTTTTCATGACAACATAATTTCATAATACACACATTCTGTGTTTGACGAGTATACTCGTTGTCACTAAATTTTTTGCTATACAATTTAGGTAAGCATTTTCCGAAGAGATCGGAGCAGTTAACTGGTTAATGAATTATATTTAAGCAAATGCATTGTTCTGAATTATATTTGTTTAATACAGAGTATTCTATTCATCAGTTACGCATCCAAAATGATGAAATTAGCAAAATTGATTCATTTGTTGTGGCTGGGAGGTGGGTATTTTTTTTGGGGGGGGGCAAGTTTTATTTTGTGGAAAATTCAGTGTCAAAAGAGGATACGTTGGACGTCTCTAGAGGCCACGAGATTTCAAACGAAACAATGATTGGCAAAATCGGACCGGTTGAAAGATTTATACTTTAGTTTTTAAAATTATTTTAAATAAATATATATTTAAAAAATCAGTAAAATATTTTTGAAATGCAATAAATTTTAATGTAATTTAAGGTAATAAGGCTAATGAACATGAAATATACTGATGCAAATAGAAAGCAGTTTTAAATAAATTTTTAAAAAAATCAAAAGTGGTCTAAAATTCTGATATAAAAATTAAAATCATTTTGCCTATCAAAATGCAAACATACAATATTTAAGCTAGCAAAAGATCCGATTCCGTTCTTAAAGTTATAAGCAGCAACTGCACCATGTGTTGCAAATTTAATGTTTGACTCTGGCATTCACGTTTATCAAGTGAATAAAAAATTGACTCCAATAACTGAATTTTTTTTAACTTTCAACTAAACTTTAGGTTTTTATTATCGTCATTCAGGCTAGTTAGAAATATTAAAGAACATTTGATTAAATTGTGCTGATGTTTTTTTCTTCTTTTTTAATAGACTAAAAATACTCTTTATTAAAAACAAAACAAAAACCTTTTATCTTTTTATGTTTTTTCTTGAAACTTACACCAGTATGTTAAAAAAAATTTATATATGGTAAACACGGTATATAGAAATATGTAGGTTAAAAACTTCGCTCAGTGCTTTGACAGCAATCGGGTTATGAAAAATTTTACTCCATTTGGCACTTTGTTTTATTGCTGGAAATACAATTCTGCATCAAATTTTGAATCAAAATCGTAACTGGGTTGATTATTCTTGTGTATTTAAACGAGATAACTAAAAAAAAATGTCATAAGCTACATAGCTGAATTTTAGCATAAAATTCTGACACCATAATTCTAAATCCTCGTCAAAATTTGTATCATATTGGTCAATAGCTTCATAATCTATCATTTGTGGGCATGAAAACACGAAAGTTAATAAAAGCTAGATAAATGAAATTTAGTATAGGATCTTTGCACTTAAGTTGCATATCTATATCATATTATTTCATGGGCGTGATGTTAAATGCAAAGCACACCGTACTATGTAAACATACAGGACATTTGAGGAGCGAATATTGCAGTTTGTAAAAATAAATATTATCAGAAATTACAAAAGAAATCTTACGATATGAATTATTTCTGAATCCTTGAAGGATACATTGCGAAACTGAAATTATTAAGAAGTAAAACGTGTTAAAAAGATAATACACTTTGATAAGGTGATGGAAAATAGCAGATGCGTTGATTTTCTGTATATCAGAATGCGAAAATGCATCTTTATGTGACAATGAATCAACTTTTTTGATAATTTTTTTTAAAAATGCTTCTGAAGTTTCGGAAGTGATCGTCTAAAGAGGTAAATGATGTGATATTTAATGCGGAAGTAAACAGATGTGGGATGTGATTTATATGGAAAGAACTTTTTATAATTTAACATACCGGTTTGACTTGGTGTTCGTTACGCGAACATAAAATATTAGGAGAAATTGTTGTAAATAGTTAAATTTTAAACAACATTATTCACCTTTTGATAAATCATTAACATTATACTGTGTGCAAAATGTTTCGTTTGCAAGCATAAATCTAAATAATGTATAATTGGATCGATTGTACGTGTAATTTTTCCTCACGAATCATCAAGTGATGTTGTTAGAACTGAGACTGGGCAATTGTTCCCTGAGGTTAAATTGAATTGAAGTTTGATTGCAAGTATTGAATGTCATTCCATCTTCCCTCCATGGGCCCTCAAGAAAGTGGATAAACCAATACATTGCAAAATGAACTAGTACTTGCTAGCAATACATATAATAAAGTTTCAAATTCTGTTATAAAATCCTGATGATATGGTATGTATATGCTGCAATTTAATGGAATTTCATCTTCTTACCTAAAAAATTCATTCAACAAAAATTTATGTATTAAATTATAAAACCGAAAGATAAAAAAAAAATAATAACGACTGAACTTTGCCTTACATTTTATTTAACATATTCCCCGAACTGTTGAAAAGTTTGCAATCTTTGTAAAAATTGAAAAACAGGATTTATGACATTTTCTTGAAACCATGATCCTTTTTATAGTGTATTAGATGCTTTTAGTATTTCTGTAGAGGGACGAGACTCTTCAGAACTTCATTATGAGATAGATGAAAAAAATAGTTTCAGAAACAGTTATTTAATTAGTTTCTGAGTTCCACATTTAACAAGACAACTGGAATACGAAATTACGCGACACTTACTTAGCACACAATTTAATAATGACCCTCAAAAAGGACCAATAAGGCAACGCCATGTGTTGTATAAAAGAGAAGGTAGCAGAGTTATGTAACTGTTACATTTCCTTTTTATGAAGTTTTTTTTATTATGAACTCTTCACAGCAGTGTTTTCATTACTTTTTTTATTACTTTGTACTTGTTCCATAGGATATTCGGTAATCGCAATGTCTTACTCACCAGTGAGAAAATTAGACAACTTTATATCTTCTTCAATAGTCCTTGTGTATTTCAAATGTTGTCGTCTTTTACGACTGTCGATTTTATTGATTTCGTTGAACTTCGACATAGGAGTAACCAAAACTATTTAAAAGAATATCATTTCTCGCTTTTTTTGTATTCTTAGACAATTTAGCCTCTTCTTTTCGAAAATCTTTATAAAGTATGCTATCTCTGAACATATTTTGTTGTAGGGGTCAAAAAACCCTCCAAGGTAGCGAGTGTGTAGTGTTTTATATTTCACAGCATGAGTTTCGGACATTTATTTTCCAAATGATTTGGTCCAAATTTTAATAAATTACCACGTTTTGGTAACGGAAATTCAAATGTTATTTATTTAAGTTCTTTCATTTGTTAATAAACGCTTTCACATATACAGGGTGATCGGTAAAGTCCTTTTATGCTCTTCAAATTCAAAACGGCGTCTATTATAACCAGAAATTAACGTCAGTAGAGCGACTATGCAGAATTTATTGAAATAAGATATCTTATTTTTTCTATTACATAATAATTGTCAGCAAGGGCCTATTTTGCTTGAAGAATCGATACCTGCTTAAAAATCGGTATCTGCTTTTTTTTCAAAATAAGTAATAAAGGAAAAAATCGCAATAGATATTTTATATATTTTTCCTATTGCCTGGCTACTGCAACAAGCGTACTGATATTTTTTTAAAAAAATAATTCTAAAAATGAGGCTTTTAAGGGTTATGAAGTGGTTCTAGAAAAAGCATGTAGATTTTTTTTTATATTAGATAAATTTATTTTTAGATAAAAATTATTTGTTCTCATAGAGCACACAAAATATTACAATAGTTGAAAATTTTGATTTTGATATTTTGATAAATTTCCACGTCCTCAACTTTGGAGAAAAACATTTGAGAATTACGAACTTTTATATAAGAAGTCGATAACTAAAAGCGAAATAAAAGATAATATTTTACAAGATTTCTTAGATCAAAAATTCTCAAAAGTTTTTTTTTTAATTTAGTATAATAAAATATATAAATCAAATATTAAATCAAAATAATATCTACGATTACGTGCATCTTAAAAATTTTAAAAGTGGCATTTATTTAATATTTTGTGCAAAAAGTGTACCACCAAAAATAATTTAATGCATTATTAATGGCACATGTACCCTTGTTTGAAAATTTTTGGAAATGAAATTTTGGACATCTCACTTGAATCAGCTCTAAAGTTTCCGAGAGTTTAAATCTTCAGAAATGCGATTCTTCCTTATTTATGTATTAAATGTTACAAATACTTGTAAATTATACAATTTTTAAATAATATTAAGCTATTTACATTTTTTCATTGTTGATCTTCATCCGGTAAGTTTAAATGGCACAACCGCATAAGAAAATATTAAGAGCAAAAGAAAAGAATATCAGATGCAGGTATATCAAATGTTTGTTTTTCGCTTTTGTTGTCGTATGCCTTAGAATTGAAATAGGTTATTCTTTTTAATACGTTGACTACCACTGACAAAACCTGATTCACGATGTGATTCATATTCTTCTTGATGGATAATTGGATGATCTTTTTTCTACTGTAACCAAGCGATGAGAGATCATTCAAGAGTTTGATCAAAATCCACAGTTGTAATCTAATTAGGTAGAAAGTCGAGTTGTATGAATTTTATTAGATGCTGAAAGTTTATTAGAAAGTTTTATTAGAAAGTATGAGTTTTATTAGAAACTATGCAAACATTTTTTTCTTCGTAATTTTTTGTATATTTTTTTTCATAGTTAGCGGAAGTCGGTTCTCCTTGCAAGTCAAACGACGACTGCTCCCAAAATGAGTGTTGCGTTCAAGTTCACTTGCGGCAAGATCCCCAATGCCAAAGTCTTCGAAAGAAAGGTAAACGAAAATTTCCGAATTGTTTATCATTGCACAATTATTTATTAAGCAGCGTTCACACGACGCCAACTATTACGCGCGATGGAATGTCACGCCTACCTCAGGAACATCCTGTAACCCCCCTTGAGACAATGGCAAATGATTGTCCCGATGAGACAATCATTTGCTGCTTTATCAAGTAACATTCACATGAAATCAACTATTGTGCGCAATGGAAGTTGACTTCTACCTCAAGAAGATCACGTGACCACAATGGGACAATGGTAAATGATTGTCTCATCCAGAAACCATTTGCTATTGTCTCAATGGGTTTATGTGATGTTCCTGATGTAGGTGTGACATTCCATTGCTCGCAGTAGTTGGCTTCGTTTGAACGTTGCTTTAAAATTCAGTCACTATCGGAGGACAATTCAAACATGAAGAATGACGGCAGAGGTTCAAAGTACGGTTTTTGATTCTAGAATAACATAGAAAAGATATATTAATTGTTTTTTACTAGATTATTTTCTAGATGCTTAATTACACATTATGAATTGATTTGTCTCCCTGCATAGGATTTCAATTACTCTGATCAATTTGTAAGACAACAGATCTTCATTTGAAGATAAACGTTGGCCTGTTATTTATATTTATAGGTATGGCCTGAATGCGAGAGGTATCATTTCGTTGAATTATTCATTATTCAATACACATTGGGTTAAAAGCCTTCTAGAAGAATTTTGCAATAACTGTTTAAATAGAATAACTGTAAAAATAATAGTTAACTGTAATAATAGAATTGCAAAGCTTTAAAAAAAGATTAAATGTATTCGTGTAACCATGATTTGATCTATTAAATCAACATTTTCGATTTACTATATCCTTCTATTAAATAAAATAGGATTCCAAACTGTTAAAGTTTTGTGCTGCATTTAAACAATTAAAGTTATTTTTTATGCATGGAATCCTAATTAAGCAGTAAACACTTTTCAAATATTTCATTGCTCCGGTTACTTTCTGTTTTATACAATCTACTTATGGAAACAGGGAAAAACCAGGCAGTACATGCTGCTGAACAATATTATACATTATTGTTTAATATTATATTATTTAATATAATACAATATTATACAATATTACAAATATTCTTTAATAACATACAATATTGTATAATATACGTATGCTACTAGGGAAAAGCATTTTCTCAACCTTGTAAGTCATAAATATGGGTAGTGAATGAAAATCAGTTAAAGAAAAGTGACGATGAAAATTCTTAAATTCCAAAAAAGATTCCTTTAAAGAATAAACATTTAAATAAAAAGTTTGATTCAACCCTAAACACAGAGAGAGAGTGAGAGATATACGATAGAGCAATTGATCTAAAACTTTTTAAATTTTGCATCGTATAAATAAGGATCAAAATCAAATCATATTTTCTTCCAATTCTCAGATGACTGTTGTGTTCCTGGTTTTAATTACTTCGTGCCAAAATTGTACCACCTAAAGTAATGTACCATTAAAGGCACAAAAATCATAGTTTGAGAAATCCTGTTCTATGAGGGATAATTTTTACACTTTATAGTTTTACAGTCCTGGAAAGGAATAATTACATTTTCTTCCGCTTCGCAGATGACTGGTGTGTTCCTGGCTTAAAATTAGGCGATACCACTAGTCACAGATACTTCTGTCCCTGCGACGAAGGATTGGAGTGTAGAGCTGAGGAAATCGAAGAAGAAGATGGAGTAAGTTGAAAAATGCTTATACTTCGAAATTAGTAACATTTAATTAAATCCTACAATTAGTGCATTTTTAACACATTCGCTGCCATGATTGGTACCAGTGATTTGGACCATTAAGTAACAAGATGGATATTTATTTTCTCCTTTTTAGTTGCAGTAGAGGAGAAAATATCCAATTAGAGAGTATGCATGTAGTGTAGCACAGACGATTCACATGGTGAGCAACGTGCTAAAACAAGGAGATGTAAACTAAACATAGGTTTTTTTTCTGCTCGCATCAACATATTGTTCTACTCGCTTGACTGTAAAGTTTTGCTGTCACGCGAATGTGTTTCGGCAGTCAACGTGTTAATAAATGAGAATTGAGTTTATAAAAGGCTCGACTTAGAATCTGAAAATAAAAGCTTATGAAATAAAATAAATTAAAGCTTGATTATATTTTAAAAATTATTATCCATTTATCAAACATTTCATTAAATATCATTATGAATATATCGTACAGAAGAAGTTGAGTTATCATTTTGTGAATTATTAAATTGAATCGATGTAAGGAAGAAAAGTTAAAACCAAAATTCGGGCTTTAATTCACGAATCGTTCCGATAAACATAGATCCTGATTTCGAGTGTAAAAGCAGTACAGCACTGTCTTCATTAGCTCCAAACATGGCTTTAATTTGAGATAGTATAGAACAAAATTTGGTCGAAACATAAGGTATAATGTATTAGAAAGTAAGGTATCAATAAGGTAATGTATTATAAATTAAGGTATCAATAAGGTAATGTATTATAAATTAAGGTAAATAAGGTAATGTATTATAAATTAAGGTATAAATAAGGTAATGTATTATAAATTAAGGTATAAATAAGGTAATGCATTATAAATTAAGGTATAAATAAGGTAATGCATTATAAATTAAGGCATAAATAAGGTAATGTATATTATAAGATAAGGTATTAAGATTAACTAAGTTCGGGATGAATTCTTTTTTTTAATTTTATATATTACTTAAATTTTCAAACTTCTGCATAAAATAGATTTTAAAAAATACACCTATTAAACAAAAATACAACGAATAAAAGCCACAAGTATTTTGAAAATAGGTAGAAATTCATGGTTTTTGTGAGAAGGAATTCTAAAAAAAAAATGTATAAAACAAAAACTTCCCATTTATAAGTTCATCAAACGATTTCTTCAAAATCTTGAGATAACTTTAAAAATATTACCTAGTTTTTGTAATAAAAAAATAGTATATCTTATCCTATCACTTAAAATGTCGAGTATCAAGTGACAAATAGCATGAAATTTTAAATTTTTATTTTCTCGTATATGAAGTATAGAGAAAGTATTATAATCATAAAAAAACTGGAACTTAAGATTTTGACGAATCTCCACTTTTAGACTTCCTCGAGCTTTTGTCATGAAAACAGAACACAAAACACAACGCAAGTGTAGTGAACACAACCCAAAAACGCTTTCAGTTAGATGCCTGGATTTCGGAATTATGAAGAAATGTGTAGGTTTCTATCAAGTTCTGAACTAAATCCATTCACAGGAAGTCTGGTTGACGATTCGAATACAAATAAACTCGGTGCATAGGATTAGCATCTAAAATATAATAATTAATATATTTTGAAGCAAATTCGTCAAACGGTTGATCGTCTGCATTTTCGCAGGTTATGTAAGCGCAGTATAAACGGAATGATTAAAATCAATGAAATTTAGCATGTTGTGTTGTGACAACAACTGTATTGCGTCAATCGGCCGAAAAAGGCGTCAAATATATATTCACCCGATTGAGTCATTAAAAATGCAAAATTCACACCAAAAATTTATATTTCGTTATCCAAGATCATTTATTGGAGAGCACGAACGAAAGTTTTGATAAGATCGCTGTCATTTTTTTTTCGTTATGAAACTTTAAAACAGAAAATTCCTTTGAGCAGATAGTTTATTCCGTAGTTCAATATCTACAGAACATATTGAGAAATAACTACACCACCAAATTTGAACAAAAACTGTACATTGAATTTTATGATTTTTTTTTATCATAAAAAAATATTTAACAAAATTTAGAATTTGAGAAAATAGCATATAAAAATGCAAATATAACTTTAAGATGTTCACTAAGCAAAAATAGAAAAATTTGTCATTTCCCAAAGAATGAGAGTAGAAACAAAACTAAAACAGTTTTATAAAGAAAACTTTCAGAGATAAAGAATATTGAAATTCAGAGATAAGCAATAGTCAATATTTTTGGCGTAGTTATGTTCTCTAAAACTTAATTATTGCGAAATGAAAATTCTCACTAAAGTAATTAAAGAGTAATAAATATATATTAGCAGTTATATTATATGCTTAGACATTTAAATAATGCATGTGCTTATAGCAAGCAACATATGCCTGAAACATGACATAAAATTCTCAGCGAAAATTTACACTTTTTCGCCAACGTCTCTATTTCTGTATTTGGCGCAGATTTTGATTCTATAAATGCAACAAAAAGTGATCAATGGTTATGTTTGATCAATTGTGGTCGAGCAGGTGAAAAGATTTAGAATAATGAAATGTGCTAGTGTGCGAAAATTGCTGATATTTATATATTTGCTGAACAATCCGGTGACTTAATTCATCAGTTCGTGAACTCTTGTTTTTCTTGATTTGATTAAAATAGATTTTGTAGCAAATCGAATAGCAATTTTAGCCGTAAGGTTATGATATGAAAAATTGCAATTAAATTTTTATATTTCATTTCATTGAATATTTATTTGTACATGCATGTATTTTGCATCAAATTGATATTTTTGATCTTGTTAAAATTTCAGGCTACTGTCTACAAGAATCCCAAATGCTCAGTATAAGAGAATCTATGGTGAATCTACAAAGCTAAGCTGGTGTTTTTGATTTCCAAAATGTAAAAAGTGGAGCAAGTTTTGAATGAGGAATGGTCAATGTACTTTGCAACAACCTACTAATAAAATTTTTTTAGACTAAACAATAATATTTCTTGTTTTAACATATAAGCAGATTTCTACTTTTAATAAAATTAGAAATGTTTAATGGTGGTTAATTGTTGCAATGAATCAATTACAGAGATGAATTGCTAGATCAGCAATATATTGTATATATACATATTTAATAGTAGTCATTCATCATTACTGAAACACTTTCTGAAATTATTTTTAAAAATATGTATTTTTCACTGTAATTTTACTTAACCCTTTCTAGGGCCGTGGGAAGTATACTTCCCACCAAATTTATCAATCTTTGTATGAAATTATGTAGTTTTGCATAAGTTCTGACAAATTTTTTTTAGTAAAACAGAAACTAACATACTTCAGTTCTTTATCTCACACAAAATGATGTGTCTTGATTTGTACTTAATTATTAACTAAACTAATTAATTAACCAAATTAAATTTATCTAATAAATTAAATGAATCCCTTTCTTTATTCTAATTTCAAGCCTAAAAATATTTTAACATAACATTACTACAAAAAATGACCCTTTAAAGGGTTAATTGCTTTCCTTTACTTTACTGGATGGATTCAAAATTCTCTCACAAACGCATAATTAAGAAAAAAAATATCACGGTTCGTCTTGAATTTTGGGGCTGAGAATTTCGCAACGCATCTGGTTTCTTAAGCATTCGTTTTTATTTTTTATAGATGCCAGTAGTTAAAAAAGAAAAAAATGTCGTTAATTTTCCAAATTAAATTAAAATAATTACAGATAAAATTTTTGAACTATTTAGAGATAAAGTTGCTTTTTATTTGATAATATTTCAATTGCATTCTATTCGGAAATATTTTCCACCAATGATTGTTGATGCATTGACAAAACGCATTAAAAGAGTACTTACATGTCTTATTCCTGCTTGTCGTCATACTACACTTAGTCCGACTTTTCATTACAGAAGAGAGAAACCATTTCAACTGGAGTGCATTATTATTTGAATGACTTTCCTACATATATGCGTTTTGAGTAGGTTAATTTTATACATTTCTTAATCATTTTTGGCCATGCTGCGCCAACATATTTGTAAATATATATATATTTGTAAATATTGAATAGACATATTTGTAAATATTGACTTTTATACACTTATATCCGGATGTGCTTCAGTTTTCAAAAACAAATAACTGTTCAATTTTGAACAGTTATTTATTTGCATTGACAATGCATTATTTAATATTTTCAAAAATTGATTGAACAATTTTAGTTAACACAAAAAGTGCCCCTTCATAGGCAGCTTTAGAGATAAGCTGCCTATGAAGCTTCCTGCTTGGAGCTTCTTTAATATATATATATAATAAAGTATTAAGGAAAAAAAAAAAGACACATAACTGAAGCCTAAAATGTAGGAAATAAATAAAAATACAAGAACTGTTGAAAATACAATTTCATTAGAGCACTGAAAAACATACACAGAATTTTTTTTAATGTAAAATCTGGAGATTAAGGTAAAAGTGTAAGATTCTGAAAACAATAGAATAAGGAAATTAATACACCATAAGCATCATAAAAAAATAAAATTCTCGATAATTCACAAGAATTATGTCTTATATAAATGTCATTAAAATTATATTCATTTACTGGATTTCTATGCAAACTATGGCAGTTATTATTTGCTAACGGATTCTAAAACCCTTCGCGCTTTTGCGCATGCGTTAGGATGAGTTTGATTCTACAAAATAGGAGTGAGAGAAAAGACGAAAAGATGAGATGTTTACATGTAAGAATAAAGTAAATTTCAAAATGCGTACATCCTTCCGCGTCTCATCTCTTGGAAAGATAGGATCGTCTGAAAGTGGTAGTCTCAGGATACTGAAATGAACAGTACTCGACCCATTCTTCGCAAGGTCTGGTTTAAGGATATAGTTATATAACACAATTTTATTTTTGAAAGAGTTTTTCAAAACTAAGGCCACGCAAAAACTTCTGAATTATTTTGAGACAAAAATATTGTATTATTATTTTAGGTATCTCTTAAATCCAGATTTAACATAAGGATTGAACGGAATTAAATTTGTATAATTGTTTCAATATTAAGCTATTTTTTTCCTCTTGTAACACTGACTTACACCACTGTAACTTTACTTCGTCCATTTAAGAAATATAAGATTGTTTGAAATTGTATAATGTTTTTATCTATTACCATATTGACTGCACGTGCATGATAGCAATGGAGGAGCTGAATTTCGGATAATTTTTGCCTTTTCTAATTGAATTTGAATAATTTAATTATTAATCGGTAAAAAAATAACAAATTTTTAATTTGATGTAAATAATTTTAAACAATTGATTTTTAATTCATTTTAATTAAAAATAAAACTTACTAATAAATATTTCTGATAATTTTTCTTGCATTTTTCACACTTGTTTAGAACGATTTACTAAACTTTTGC
The DNA here is from genome assembly GCA_026543865.1 of Argiope aurantia. NCBI lineage: Eukaryota > Metazoa > Arthropoda > Arachnida > Araneae > Araneidae > Argiope > Argiope aurantia. The sequence continues at coordinate 897,743 of JAPMOR010031545.1, read as the reverse complement.
AGAACAACAAAAAATTATAAAATTTAAAAGAGTAAACGTAACATTCTTTAACACAGTAACACAGAAAGTAACATTCTTTAAATTTATAAAATTTAAAGAATGTTACTTTCGTATTTATTAAAAAATATAACAGTATACTTTTTTTGATTAATTTTTATTTATGAATAATTATCTTCCTTTTTTCGAATATTTATATTCAAATTTCACTCTTAAGAAGAATTTTTGTTTCAAGAAGTAAATAAATAAATAAATAAAAAATTCTTAACCCTCTCTTTGCCGCTTTGGAAGCTAAGGTGCTATTGTTTTCCAACAGTACCTTCTGCCCTTCACAGAGGAAGTAGCGAAACGAAGGAGCAGTGTTACTACGCTTGCGTAATGGCCGAAATCGTTCAGTCAGGAAATAACTTTTCCTTACAAACTGTTTAGTGAAATGGGGAACGTTTAGTTATTGCGCGTATGAAACTATAAAAAATTGGAAGCTTTATCTTTGCGTGGAAAGATACATCGTTTCTTGTTGTTTTAAAAGTGAATATTGGAAATCTTGAAAGAAATTTTATCAGATTGCCTGACAGATATAGAAATCACATAAGAAAATTTAATGAATAATTATAATTGTAAATTGAAAAGAGACCCATATACTGCAATTTTACAGTGCGCATACACAAGTTACCACTGCAGGGTCAATTTTTTTAAAAAATTTCTTATCTACTGTCACAATTTCTTACATATAACCTATTAAAATGATACCATATCAGCTAAACTAAAGTTCTCGATTTTTTTTTTACTTTACCTTTTTAAAAAAAATCTATTCTTGTCTATATGACTGAAATCGATGCAACAACAAATAGAAAATGAGATTAGATTCGTGTAAAATAATGTTAAGTTTTTGTGAAATGAATTCTTTTAACAAAAATCTATCTTTTATTGAACTTCAGTACATGCTTTTACGAATTCCTCTTCTTCAGCATCTTTTCAATGTTAATAATTGGAGTCTCAAATATCACACTGATAACAAATGCAGTGATGTAGGAGACGACAAGAAAACCGAAGTACAACATAATCTGAAAAAAATAACAAATTTTTTTTAAAAAAAATGAAATCTGCAACCGCAAATTTCAAGTTATTATGTGAGAACATTATTATTATTATTTAAATCACCTGGCAACAATCCGATAGAATAAAAGGCGCTAAGGTAGGTTAAAGCCAGCTGCCAAGGTAGTGTTTTTTTTTTTTTTTTTTGTTTTTTTTGAGAAAATCTGGTTTAAGCTGGTTTGAAATGATCGCGTGAATATTTCATTGCCCAATCGTCAACTTCAATAGAAGCGATGGTAAATTTTATTTATTTATTTTTTCATCTCAAAATCGTTCGAGCTCGAAAATCTTTTTGACAACTAGAAAAACTAAAACTAAAAAATTTTAAGAAATTGTCATTATATTATTATATATCTATAGCTATCTATATATATATACATTTCGATCCCTCCCCTCGCTTTTTCACGTTGATTCCTGTTTTCTTCCCCGTGCTTCCTCCGGCGATAACTTATGAAGACTCATGCCTTTTATTTTCTGTCTATGCATTTTGAGACTTCAAAAATCTTAAACAAAACACTATCAGATTCTCACATGATAAAAAAAGGCGTTGGACAATCACTATGTATTTATTATATACTAGCCGCCTTTGGCGATCAGCCGGTTCACCAATCTTAATGCTCGTTAAAATTTTAATAATTAAATATTTTATGTAATTCCTACTTTAATAGCTTCTTCATTAAAAAATTTTAAAACTTCAAATTTTAATTCACTTACAATATTATAAAGGCATTTAGTCATAACGCAATCTGTATCTCTAATTTTCTGTTAGCTCCCGTAGAATTTATGCTTTAAATTAAAGTGGAAATGATTAATCTACAATTAATATAATAATATTTTTTACTGAAACAAAGCATTTTTTTTGTAATATGATTACTGAGCATTTAAACCTTATGGGCACTAAAGAATATCTTTCTTAATTTATGTAATATCTCAAAAATTTGTCAACCAAACTTTTTTCAGATTCATCATGAGCAGGTCTATTAATTAACAATGTTTAATTTTAAATGCATCAAACACTAAGAAAATAAACAGGATCGTTTAAAATAATCGGTCGAAAACAGGTAAAAAAATTACTTAAAAAACGATTAACTTAAACTAACATAAATACAATTTAATTACAAAAGCATACAACTAACCTAAAAATAATTTAAATCAATTCCGCTTCCGCTGAAAATAGATATATACAATCAGAACACAATACGCATGCGTGAATTTTCAACGACAGTTACGGTAACGCAAATGCGTGAATTTTTCTACGCCAGTTGGGGTAACGCTATGCAGATTAGAAATTTTTAATTTCCTTTATTCTGTTTTATTTTAATTCAAAAGTACTTCAGAATGAATCTGAAAGATCGATCAATTAACAACGTTTAATTTTAAATGCATCAAACATTAAGAAAATAAACAGAATCGTTTGAAATAATCCGCCGAAAAATGTTAAGCCTAGCCTCATTACTGTTGGGAAAAAAACTGAAGCCTTACTCATTTGGCGGTGGGGAAAAATGAAAAGATTTTTTGGCTGGAAAGTTAAGTTTTAATTAATAATTAAAATTCTAATTAAAAATTCAAAAAATGAACCCCAGGTTCACATTTCCGACCTCCAAGGTATACATGTACCAAATTTGGTAGCTGTATGTCAAACGGTCTGGCCTATAGAGCGCCAACACACACACACACATTGAGCTTTATATAAGTATAGATTATGCTCTTTACGTAAGTCAGCCTATTTAAAAGGAAAAAAAAATTGAATATTCTCTTTTTTAAGTTTAAGAACATGATAAACAGTAAACAATTATTAGAGTCCCATTTGATATCAGAATCTTATAATTTAAAATTTAAATTCTAGCAATTTAGCATAATTAAGAAAAAAATCTGACAGCGACGAGAAATTTGACCAGACTACTATCTTTAATCAGCTTTTACTTTTCCGTATAAGACGTATACAAAAAGAAATTATAGTAATCCTTAAAGAAAAGAATTGATGTTGAAGCAATATTATTATTAATATACATATATATTAAGATCCGAGAACAATATATTCGTAATTATGTATGTCTGTATAAACTCATTTATTCGAAGATGGGGAAAACTAAACTGATGAAATTTCAAATGAGACTTCAAATCTAAGTCGGAAATTTTTATCAAACTTGGGTGAATTTGTCTTCTCATATAGTAACATAAAACATGGTAACTCAAAAACTCAATGAACTACATAGATGAAATTTGAATTACTGTTTTATCACCAAAATGATAGAGATCAGATTTTCTTCATAGTCTATTGGTTGTTTGTCGTTCGATTTGTCTATTCGTTTGTTTATGAACCTGCACACCCATTTTGCTGATTCATTAATATGCAGCTTCCACCAAAATGCAAATCTGTATCAAACTTTGAACTGAATGTGTCACTGGTAAACTATAGGAGCACTATGAATTAAGTAATGAACTATATAAATGAAATTTGGTACATAATCTTAGCATGATCATATTCGTAGATTTGACATAAATTTTATATTTAAGCAATCAAAGAGAAAACGTTTTAAATGCTGCCCGATGTAACTGAATGTAGTAAAAACCGTCTATTGTCTATGTGCATAAGAAAGTCACATTAATAATGGTTTATGTTTTTTGGAAGCCACAATCTCTATATCCGCTAATTATAAAGAATTTGTGTGTATTTCAATATTCTATCAAATTTTTAATCGCATGATCTTCTACCATTGTTGAAAAGTATGGAAGAAAAACAAATTATTATCCGAACAGTTTACATAAAGAGTCAGAACGCAAAACATTAACACAAGAAACATTGTACTGTTAGAAGATGGACTAATGATTGGTGATGGATTGGCGATTAATGATGGCAAATAATATTTTTAATTATCCTATGATGCCAATGGATTCAACTGCAGGAGAAATGTCCACGCACATAATAATCAGAACAGATGTAAGTTTAGTAAAATAATTGGCTCTAGTGTCTATCACTATAGGATGCTTAGAAATATTTTGTTAAAAGAATCCTCGAGTTATGCATATGAGTTTTAACATAATTTAAATCCAACCAATATTCTCGGAGGACTGATTGCCAAAGACGGCTTGTATTTCAAGAAGGACAATTCTGGATAATTGCTCACCATGTTCACATGGGTGAAGTAAAAAGGCGTTTCCTGCGATTCAAAATACCAGCTCATAATGAGGGGGTGGAACATGTAGGCGCAATAGGTGAGGCGACTCAGAGGAATCCAGGTTTTCAAAGATAAAAACCGATCCACGAGACCTGTAAAAAAAAAGTCGATTAAATATTTTCCCTTCCGAGCACTTTAAAATCCAGGTTTACTGTTTCAAGAAGATCACAAGAATTTATAAAACTTCATATATGCTGCATTTATTTAACAGAAATCAATGCTTACCTAGATGAATTTTATATTTTGGCACAATATATTAAAATGGTTCTAGAAATCTAGAAATCGGTTCTCACAAATTTCAGGTTGTCCAAAGTTTTACTTATTTTGGTTCGATAGTTACTGATGATGACAATAGCATAGTCAAGGAGATTCAAGGTTGTCTAATGAATGCAAATAAAGCCTTTAAGGAATAAAATGATTTTTGAAATCCTCACTACTATCAAGAAATACAAAACCTTTATTAGACTAATACTTACTTATGGCTCCGAGACCTGAACCCTGACCAAAGCTGGATAAAATAAAATAGCTATTTTCGAAAGAAAAATTCTGCGAGCCATTCATGGTGGGATAGTAATCAATGTTTGAAGAAAAAGATATAACTTTGAATTAAAATCTATAGAGAGCCAGATACTATAAAGTTCATAAAAATAAATCGGAATCCCATCGGCACTGGGCTGTTTAACCAAATATGATGAGAATATATTAAAGGAGCATGAAGTGTTTTTTGGAAATTTTTGTATTACAAAAATATTTTATTCAGTTTTAAAAGATAAAATTTCGTCTCACCATTAGCAGAGATTCAAAATATTTCAATTTTTGAAACAAAAAATAATCTGGATTGTTTTTCTTGAAATATCATGCGAAAACAGCAGGATGTGCGCTATCACAGAGCAGCTAAGACGGCTTGCGAAAATCAGCGTGGCTTGGAATATACAAAATGGTCTGGTAATTTTAAGATACCAATGATACCTCTAGCTCTCTAATTGTCAGAAAAAATATGGAGAACAGAAATTTCTTTCCCTAAAGTCTCTCATATATTCTCTATAGAATGGATTCAGCTTGGGTAAACATGTTAACGACTTCATACGCTCGATGTCATGATCCAAAAGCCCATCTCCAACACAACAAACTATGTAATATCAAAAGTTGTTATCATTTTAGAAGAACGTATTCCAGATCACAATAATATAAAATGTCCAAGAATCTCTTTCTTGAGCCATCTACAGATGGATGATAAAGTAATACTAACAACCATCAAATAAGAGAAAAGCTTTATTAATAGGTTGTTGGATTATCTTTGGCTTAATTACTGATTGTATGCGATTTGAGAACGAATGCATCGAGTTTGTGAAGAACATTTAATTTAATATATAGCTAATCTTCATAAAGAGAAGTTTCTAATTATGAAGACATAGATGACGATGGAAATCGAGCTCGGTGTTTCGATATATTTAATAATATTTTTAAATATTCAAGGACTCCACAATTCAGGAGACTGAGGGGACCAAACAAGATGTCCTACTTCCTCTTCGTGCTCTTCAAACCATTTTTGGACCAAGTCACTTAAGTAAGTTAGGTCAGTATTGGAATTGAATTTAATGGTATGAAAGTTTAACTTCGGAATAGGATATTCACAGATTCGAGAATCTATTTGGAAGGAAAAAATATCAAATGTAAGGGCTGTTTCACGTAAAATTTATAGGAGTCAACATTTCTTGTGTTGGTTTGCAGATGTAGTAGCCGGCTTAGAAAAAAATTTTGGCAGTTAACCTTGGTTCAAAATTATAGAATCTATAAATAATTCGCATGTAGCTTTAAAAACTGATTGTTATACTATATTAACTAACACAAAATTGTGTAATATGGATATATTACCTCCATTCCCAGAGAGGCAGCAGAAAATGACCCAAGCAAGGCCTAGACCGAATGCACTCCGCGAGAGAGCGTTGTAGAAATGAAACAGTGTTTCATTATCCTTGACATGGTAGAGTCCAAAGACGACACTCAAGGAACAAAGGGTAGCACAGCACCAACCGAAACTTTTCACTCCCTAGTAAAAAAAAAAAAAGGGGAAAAATTTTGTTGATAAAGTTTTTTAATGTTAAATAATTTTTAAATTTTATTTTAAACAATTTTTTTAATTATTATTCATAAACGGCACTAATGTTTATCGACAAGTAAAGGTATACGGATAAAGGCGAAGATGATCAGAGAGCCATTTATCTTGTTAATTTTTATCTTGGCATTGGTATTGACATTCCCCTTGGGAGAATAACAGGAAAAAAATGTATTTTGACGTCCTTTCAGAAAAAATTGTAAAGTTTCTGAGAATGCTCTCTTTAAATTTCACAGTTTCGATGTGATATTTTGAATATTTATTGAATTTGAATTTCACTTAAGTAGCAAGAGAAGATTAAATCATATAGTCCAGAAATATATAGTCTATCTTTCTAGTTTGTTTTGTAAAAAAAATTGTTGTGTTTTAGTTTGTTACTTTAAAAAGTATTTATATATATTATTCATAAATGCTAACAAAATCTGACGAATGAAAAGCAAGCTCGTATATGGTGCATCAGAACGACAACATTTGTTTGAAAAAAAAAGAAGGAAAAAAAAACGACTAAGGGAGTGTTAACTGTGTTGAACAATATTGACTTATCTCGCCTTTTTGCTGACTTTACTTATTGGTAATGACGAAGAAGCATAATTAACCCTTTCTAGGGACATGGGAAGTATGCTTCCCACCAAATTTATCAATCTTTGTATGAAATTATGTAGGTTGGCATAAGTTCTGACAAATTTTTTTAGTAAGTCAAACTTAGATGCTTGTTCTTTATCTTAGACAAAATGATGCGACTTGATTTGTTACTTAATTATTAATTAACCAAATTAATTAATTAATCAAATTAAATTTATCTAATAAGCTAAATGTATCCCTTTTCTTATTCTAATTCCAAGCCTAAAAATATTTTAACATAATATGCCTAGGAAAAAATTGCCGTTTAAAGGGTTAAAGGCGAATCTTTCACCTGTGTATTCACTCACTTATTGGTATGTATTGTCTTACACGTGTGCGATTGATATAATTTCTGTTTCTTAATCTAATTGTTGTTCTGTTAAATAAGTTATTTTCAAACCAATTTTTTTATCCTCGTATTGTCTGCACCTCATCACCATTCAAAATATCCTTCTGAATAAACGGAATCTAGTGGTTAGATATTATGCGAAGGTGATGTTTGGCCTCCTACCACTGCCATCACTCTGTATGGATTGCAAGTATCTACAGTATAAATTCGTACATACAGGATACAGTATCCATACTCATCTGTTTTCAACAAGGCAGAAAAGGTAGCAGCCTACGACCATTAGGCTGAAAGGGAGTCGCGAACAATGTCATTAAAAACTTTTATTTTCTTGGTTACCAAATAAAATAGATATAAATGAAATTTATTTCTATTTAAAAATACAAATGATATACATTATAAAATATTCGGATAATATTAATACTTTGTCAATTATAATTGGTCAGATTTTTGTATGTTTCATTGTGTTTACTTAGTTATTTAGAATATTAATAAAACCGGGAGTGCGCTTCCATGACGTTGTGTACGAGCGTATATGCTGATCAGTTTGGAATCATTAAATAAATAAAAACAAATGCATTCTTACAAAGTTGAGAAAAAATATTAACCTAAATCAATAACATGTTTAAAATGGGTTGAAAAGTGAAACTAAAATGACTTATTATTTAAAAAGTTGTCTCATTACTGCACAAAATCTTCGCAAAATACTTAAAACCAACCTTGTCTATTGGATAATGTTTGCATCTCGCACAAGGGCTTGTATGGATAAAACACGATGAGTTCTCTTAAACTTTGACCTACAGATGAAAAACATTAAAGGCTTATACTAGCGAATGGAATTATTTACATTGCAGTTGAGGCTGGGTTCTTAACCAATAAATTTCATTTTTGGGGACCAACTCGTCACATTAGGGAAAGAAATGACTGACGATTTTTTTGTAGATCTTGTCTTAAAAATCATTGCTGCCTTACACAAGATACATTTCGTGCTAAATATTCAAACAGAAAAGGGAATCAACTACGTCAACTGGTAGCAATCCCAGGAACAATGATTTGAACATTTACTTTTATATACATCTATTGTTAACCCTTGATTAACAATATATTAGCCCTCTACGATTTTTATAACTTCCTAAGGAGATGTCACGCCTTATTTGGAACATCAATGTTATTTTGATCCTTACAATAATATATAGAACATTGAATCAAATTATTTAAAACACTTAATTTCAAACGTAATTACTACAATTTCAATAATCCAATGCACGTGTCAGACATCGAATTATAAACAAAGGGTTTAATCTTGTTTTTATGAAAAATTATTATTTTGCATATGTTGCTGTATCATTGTATTTCCATTCGATGCACGAGTCAGACATCTAATTATAAACAAAGGGTTTAATCTAGCTTTTATGGAAAATTATTGATTTGCATGTGTTGCTGTATCATTGCATTTGTATTTCTATTCGATGCACGTTCAGACATCTAATTGTAAACAAAGGATTTAATCTAGCTTTTATGGTAAAATATTAATTTGAGTATGTTGTAAAATTTTGGGACGGAATTAGTGAATTGGAACTCTACTTTTTCTATTAATATTGCTTTTTACAACAAGTATTATCTCTTATTTTGTTTGATAGTATATCTTGACTAAGAAACCAAAGACATGAATTTAAAATAACAAATATATCAAACTCAAACTAAAAATTTGTAAACAAATATTTACCAAATTTAGGCTCCATTTACTATCTCTGTGCTGGTACATGATGTATGCTAGAAGAATCCCGATTATGTAAGGTCCGCACCGGCAATAAGGTTTACTATAAATGTGATTCCAATTGAGAAGTAGCCTAAAAGATAGTTGTAAATCAAAGATCAGATAGTTGTAAATCAAAAGGATTACAATAAAGGAAATGTAAAAATATCATGCCTATATACGGATGATTCGCTTTGATGTAATTACTGCAATGCTTTGTTTGACATTCCTTAATACCTTTTCTTCCTTTTTTTTTTAAAGAAAACTCCGTCATTTGCTTTTTTTTTTCATTGTAAAAAGCTTAAGATCCAGTGGACAATTTTTCGTTTTCAGTTATGCGAATATTATGAATATGCAAAACATAATGAAATGATATCGTGAATTTACTATAGCTAAGACTATCTTTCTCCTTTGATAAATTTCAAATATACTTCAAAAAAAATTTAGGAAACAGTTTGAAAAAATGGGTATTTCACAGAGAGCGAGAAATGTATGAAAGATATGAAATATAGTTTTGGTGACAGACATGTAATTTTAAATAAATTATAAAACTATGAATACGGTTTGAATTTCAGGGCAACATTGCAATCTATTGTTAAATAGTAGGCAAAAAATATATTTAAAAAATTTCAAAATTCAAGAAAAATTTGTAAGACTATTAAATTGGTAATATTAGGACGAAATTTTTTTTAAAAAAATAGTGTAAAATTCAATTCTGTGCTATAATATTTACGAGAATTATTATGAAAAACTCCAAAGACCAGCTTAGTTTTTAATTAATTAAATTACTAATAAAAATTTAAAAAAATTGCCCCGAAGAGAAGATTTTTCCTTTCAAAAATATCCATGTGCTTAATTTGATATCTGTAGATCAAGATCTTGCCTACATAGCGCCAATGAACACATATGTACACACATATTCATCTTTATTATTAGTAGAGATAAGGAACAGATATATATGGTTTTTTTGTATTAAAATTTGAATCGGTTTTAAAAAAGTTTTAAAAATTTATAAAAAGTAAATGAAAACAAAAAGCAGCAATATTACAAATGCGTTTCAAAAATTTTTTGTAAAAAGCCAGTTTGTATTTGAAACTTTTAATTCTTTAAAATAAATATTTAATTTAAAAAGATAAAAGACATTTGTTTCCGGAAATTAGCGAAAAGCCTATCAATGATTCAAAAATAGTTAAGAAATAGTTAAATGTTTAGGCAAAGAAAATTTCTAATAATCAATTGAGGTGCAACCAATTCAAAACATACAGTCATATAACTTCGCATGTCATTTAACTTCTAACTGCATATTTAATTACATTACTATGGAACATCATACAACAAGGCTAAATTAAAGATGCTATTTTTTTATGAATTTTGACTGTTCTGAGCTTTTCCCGAATTTTCTTTAAATCACCAATTTGAAGGAAATAGCTAATTTTTAAATATATTAAATTTTAATATATTATTATAGGAAGTTAATACCCAGCATTTGATTTATGTAAAAAGTGCCCAGAAATCTCGAATTAATCTAAAGAATTCCAATTTTTGGTTCTTTTTTAAATATGGGGAAAATTATGTTTAAATATTCAGAATCCTTTTTTTAAATTATTAATAATTAGCTAAACTTTTAAAAAAAGATAAAATTTTTAAAAAATGGGTACCTAAAGTATTCTGTTTTCCAGCTTTTACAGCTCACAAAATAAAGTAACACTCATAAGACAAATGTGGAGGAATCAATCAGAAAGTAACAATAGAAGCAAAATATATATAAGCATTCAAACAGTAAATGCAAAATGTATGATTATTTATTTCATCCTGCTTTTCTTAAATAATGAACCAATACCAATGAGACTGAGCTTAGCTCGGCAGTATTTTTTTTTTATATAAAATCGTATCGCATACTGATTACATATGGATATTTTTCAGTCTTATCTACATATGAACCGGTCATTTAAAGAAAAAAATAATGAATGCACTTGGTTTAGCATGTTATTCGAAACAATCTGCTATATTTCAGTATCATTTTACAGTTTATATGTCATTACTTACATTTTTGAACTTACACTCAGTTTTACCATGGTGAAAGCAGGTCCGAGATGGCGCTATATGATATTGTCAGCATGAGAGCAGATAAAAAAAAAAGACTCTAATAGTTAGTTATAAAATATGGTAGAGCCGTTTCCAAGATACACGAAATAAATAAATTTATATAATATATATACACACACAAGAATTGCTCGTTTAAAGTTATTAGATTTTTATTGAAGCTTGGATGTTTATGTCGGTTTTTTTAGATTCTGCTTCAACAGGTGGCGCTATCTCTTGGACTTTAATAGTTATTAAAAATAGGGTTGTGTGTGTGTGTGTGTGTGTGTGTGTGTGCGTGCGCACGTGCTTGCGCGCATGCGTGTATGTGCGTATTAGTAATATCACAAGATTTCAGGAAAGACACCTATATATACTATATATATAGACTTAAAACCTTATCTACATACAAAATTTGATCCAAATCGTTAGAGCCGTTTTTGAGACACAATAAATAAATATATATATACAAGAATTGCTCGTTTGAAGATATAAGATTCCATTATTTCTTCTTATATATATACATATTATTTCTCTCGATACTTCCTGAAATTTATTTTAAGCTACGTCCCGGATTGCACATAGAGATTTTTGGATATCTATGACTGAACTTTCTTCTTCTATACAATATATCTTCTTATATATATATATACCAAAAAATTTGGCCCAGAGAAGGTCTTGAACCAGAAACATCTGAGAATGCAGATATTATACTGAAAGCGTCATTAAATATATTAAAAAGCACTCACCCGTCTTTGTAGGAATCATAGTCAGAGGCAGTAGATAATCCAACAAACAAAGGAATGAGATCGTAAGAGTAGCTGATGCACCAAGTCAAAATCCAACTGCAGATCAGTAGAGCACTACTTATAGCTAAACCAACAACAGGCCACCTGAAATTTAAAAGAAATCTGTCGTAAAATAAAATTGAAAAT
>JAPMOR010031545.1:860926-885606 GCA_026543865.1 Argiope aurantia | reverse complement strand
TCCGGACAATTACTTGCCATCGACCGAACAGCATTTTTCAGCCTTTTTACGCATGCACCGCCTACTGGCCGTCTTATACCTAGCCAAGTGTAAACCTGGCATAAACTCACAATAATATTGTGCTGAAGTGTAAAAAAAGGATTGATAATTTCCATTGGCAATGTTAATATTATTTCAGTATATATATATATCTGTAAATAAAGCTATGTAATCACTTCAAGAAATTGAAACTTAAATATAATATTTATGATGGATAATTTCAATGAGTAATAAAAATTATTTAATTCGCTTGTATTATAAATCGCAATTAATTAAATCTCTAATAATTTTTTCAAAACATTAAAAATGCCTTTGGCAATTTCCATGACAAATTTGTGCTACAACATAAATATTTTCCTTTTATAACTTTTTTTGTCATTTCTTTTTCTTTTGTTGTTGCATATACTCAAAAGATCTGACATATACCAGATAAGCTCTAGTAGGTTGTTAACCGCTAAAAAATCTATAATAATAAGGGGATCGGATGTTAAGTCTCTCTTAGAATGTCCGATGCAACCGAGAATGTGATCCGGTGAAGCTGAATGATCACAGCATTTTTTACAAGTGGGATGAATTTTTCTACCACTTTCAAAGGAAAGGTAAGGTAAGGTTAAGGTGGACACTTTTTAGTCTGGCCAGAGCAGTCTGGGAGCCACGGTCACATTTCCAGCAGAATGCCAGGGGATGTTCCCTGGGTTTGGATTTTTCATTTGAGTATAGTTATGGTTATGGTTAAGTAAGCGAAGAGTCAGGGGCCGTTTCATTTTCACTACCTTTTTGTCCAGAATAAATCTTGTTAGCGATATATATGTGGTTCTAAGAGTGTTTGCATTAGCTCCCCAATCTCTGCCAGCTAGATATTTGTGGATATTTAGGCGCTGACAGCCTTCGAAACCAAATCGTCTATATGTCTGTTATTGTTTTCTTCTACTAGTCAAAGTAATAAAATATATTTAAAAAAACTAGAAAAAAATATTTTAAAATCTAAGAATTCAAAATTTTACCCTTTTAATATCAGTTTTATTTTAGGACAACATTTACTACTTCTATTATTATTTTTTAAATTTCAGCACAGTAAAATTTATACTGACTTTGAAAAGTTCTACTATCAATTTTCAATTTCTTTTATTTCAATACATAGCCTTTTAATTCATTTTTATAAATTCAAAATTAGAGATTTAACATAACGTCTGAAGTCAAGTATAAGTCAATCACTCAAACAAAAAAAGAAAAGAAAAGAAAAGCTCTTTGAGAGCAACTGAAACAGATCTTCGTCGACAGCAGAAGTTTTAGGCTATTTGAAATTAATTAATTATATGATAAATTAAATTAAATATGAGAAATTAAGGAGCTATAATTATGATTCATTAAATCTATCGTTTCTTTTCCTACAGAAACTTCGAAAGAAATTATTCAAAAAAAAAATCACTCCTTAAAAACAAAAACTTTTTGCCGTCAAAAATACCAACTTCTTTTTATGTAATTTTTCCTTCATTTGTTATTTATTCTTTAGAAAATTTAACTTAGATGATATTGAAAGAAGAAAATTCATATGTACTCCTTTTGCTGGGAAATGTTAAAACTTTGAGCTACTCTGCCACTATTTTCTTTAATTTTTCCTTTATTTAAATATTTAAGTGTTGAAAAGGTTTTCAACACATATGTATTGAATAATATTAATATTATTCAATATGCAGGGTGGTTATAAGATAACTTTCATTGCTTGGCGGCATCTGCAGCTAAAATGAAAGAACAAAATAAAACCATATTCGTATACAGGCTGTGGAAGGCATAAGAAGATGAACTCCACAGAAAATAAGTTAGTACCAAAAGTTCTCTATAGGAGAAATACTGGCACAGTGGGAGTATAGTTATGAATGAATTCATGAAATTCACAGAAAATAATCTTTTATTCATCAATATTTGGGTCCCCCGAATGCCGTGCAGCATTTTCAATATGCTGACCTTACCTGTGTACAACATATTGCATATGGTGTATGACGTTCTCCACTGCTGAGCGTAAACTGTCAGTTTCGGTATTCATAATAGCCCGTCTAATGTTCTGCTCATAAAACCTACAGGTGTGCTAGAGCAGTCATGCTATTACACTGTCTAATGTAGATTTACCAGTAAACTACGCTAAGGTAAGTTAGGGCCCATATTAAGAAAACATCAACAATAAGTCAAGAACACATCGATAGTCAAGAACGAACTTCGAACAAGTCGTTTGCTCTTCCCTTAATACAAAAAATGCATGGCGCGGATGTCACGCAAGCACAAGGAATTTTATGTAACCCATCCCGATATGCAAATTCCCTCCTTTCCAGCAGTGCCAATATTTTGCCCATTTGTAACTTTTAGTACTATTTTTTTTTCGGAATTCATCATCTCATGCCTTCCACAGTCTGCATATGAAATGTGGTTCCATTTCGTTCATTCGTTTTAATTTTAGATGCCGCCAAACAATGAAAGTTATCTTATAGCCCCCTTATACTGAATAATAATATTAATATTTTTTACACAGTAATTTCTACTTTGAAAAGTATTGTACATGAAAGGATTTTAATTTCGAACAAAGCCATAGATTATTTGACATTACCTCATTAGAAAGAAGGAGTCCACAGAAAAAGTTCCTTGAATAATGGTTTGAAAGGGTAAGTTATCAACACTGCGTAGTAAATCCATGGAATTACCTGAAATAAAATGCATGGAAAACTATAGTATGATACTACATACATTTTTTCAAACAAATATTTTATATTTAATTAAAATGATTAAATTAAAATTATTTTATTTTATGACCCATTGAATTTCGAATTATTTAAAAGAAATTTTTGGAAAAAAAATATTTTTTCTACTTACCAATAATATTCAGATTGTGAATGTATGTATGCCCAAGAATTACCCAAGCCATACTAAGAAATCTAATGCCATGGATACAGAGAAAGTTTTTTGAAGAAGATTCTGTATCCAAAATCTTGGAAGCGTTTGAAAAAAAGCAAAAACTTTTCAAAAATCTTGAACTTGCCTTGAAACCATCTGTAAAAGAATGGAAAAGGGTAACGATTTCGCACAAACATGTTACAATATTGCAAACATTTTTTTTTATCCATTCGCTGAGATCAAGTCATTTGACGAAGTAGACAAAGCTAATACCATTTAATACAGAGTCCCATGTTGTTATTCTCTGCGTAGTGACGCCATCTTATGAGAAACAGATTCAAGATTCAGAATAAATTCCAAAATTTAGCTGGAGAGGTATACTTGATATTTTTTAGAAGAGTACGAAGGAATTTCATGTTGACAAGATTTAAAAAGAAAAGAATAAATAAATATTTCATATGGATCTATTTTGATTCTAATTTTCTATAGCGATACAAATGATTTCTTTTAGCGATACAAATCAAATTCATGCAATTAAAAAGAATGTAAAATATTGCTCGAAATATTGACAAATTCTTCGTTAATTGTTATATTTGTGACAAATGAACTTCCCTTAAGCCCACTATCAGTGAAAACAATGCCACCATACGATGCGAGCTGTAACACCTTAGTCTGATCTAAAACCCAAATCCCTGATGCAAAAAAAAAAAAAAAAAAAAAAATGCTTCTGATTACTAAATGATCCACATGATTTTAAAAAGGTAATTGGTGCCATAGGTATTAAATTTCGTATTATTTCCGATTAATTCTATAAATATTCCATAGCTGAAATTGTTATTCACAAATTTTCATGGTTTACTTCAATCAATATTTATGAGCAGGTGTCAGCATATGGAAGTTGAAGTCTACTGTTTTGGTCAAGTAGTAATATACACTGAGTAGTCGAATTATTATGACCACTTGGTACTTATATGCAAAACGGCCACAACTCCAAATTGTTGCCATTAGAGGACGAGAGAGCTAAAAAAAAAGGGGGGGGGGGCAGGACAAGTGAAGCATTAATTGTACTGTGTGGAAAGAAGAACAAAAATCATGATTTAACCGAGTCTAAACGCGAGATGATTGTAGACGCTCAAAGTATCAGAACGGGTATCAGCAAAGCGGCTACACATTTGAGGTGGCCGGCAGCAGCAGTTATTAATGTTTAAAAAAATGCACCACCAAGCAGAAAACAAGATTCGTTGAATGGAAATAGAGTTGTCCAATCTAACAGAAGAGATTTGTATCATTTTTTATTAAACAACAATAGTCATTTACAATAGGAGAAATTATTCACAATTGTCCAGAAAAATGCACTGAAAATTAATCAAGATTACTATTATAAAAAACAGCAATGTTTCGACCACTGGAAGTTATATATTTAGTGTTACAAATAATTTCACTTCCCGTCTCTAAAACAAAGTCTAAAGTTATACTAACAGATGTTATTGAATAATTTCTAATCAGGCTACAAATTACCAAGCAGACGTTTTAGCAATAAAAAGGGCAGTTGATTATTGTGAGGGGCTGGAAGACTGGCATAGATGCTCTATATTTTTAGACTCTGTGTTAGCCCCTCAGGAAATACAATACACGAACACCAAAAATAAAGAAATCTGGAAAGTTAAAGAAAATTTGAGAAAGCTATAGAGAACAAATGGATTATATTACACTGGATTAAGGCTCACATCAGAATATGCGGAAACGAGAGAGGCGATAAATATGCAAAAAAAGGCTGCACAGAAAGACCAAATAGATATTGTAGTCTCAAAATCATTCCAAATGTTAAAGAAGGAAATTAGAAGAGAGATGACTATGCAGTGGCAAGATTGATGGATCATGTCCAGCAAAGAACACATAACACATGAATTCATACCGAAACCAAAAATTATAAAAAGAATATTTCACCCGACGATAGTGCAAATTATATCGGGACATGGAAGATTTCCTGAATACTTCAGCAGATTTGAAGGATGCAAGACAATACATGTGGGGAAATAGGCCGAGTCCGGCACTACATAACAGAATGTGTCGAACTGAAAGAAATTAGAGGAAGACTCATTATGAATAGTAATTTTAGGACAATATTACAGCACCTAGGAAACTTAAAATTAAAAGAAATGATGGAAAAGATTTCTAGCCTTTTACTGACAGTTTAAAGACTCTTTAAACTTTTGTTGGCCGTTGTTTTTTTTACACAAAAATTCGAAAAGTTAATGAGCGTAACAGCCAGTCACAATAATCCCTCTTTATAGAGGTTAGTTCTGTGGTAAAGGGGTAACTGGCCTTAAATTTAAAAACGTTTTTTTGAGTAATTATAGCGATGTAAAAAAAACTTTTATTTAAAAATTTTTGGTAAAATTGCGAAAGCTTTTATACATATTTTGAAACAAAAATTGAGGTAAATCAGTGAACTCACTCTTGAAAACAGTTTGTGAGAACAAATCACATCTATATCTATACCATGAAACTTGTGTAGTGGCACAGTTTTCATCATGAAGCAAACAAGTGTCCCCTTCTAAATCTTCTTCGCTCACAAAATCGGAAAATGTACTTGATTCTGATTCATTCCTTGAGGGACTTGAAGAGTTTTTAAAACAGCTCTGAATGTATTC
Source organism: Argiope aurantia (assembly GCA_026543865.1). Lineage (NCBI taxonomy): Eukaryota > Metazoa > Arthropoda > Arachnida > Araneae > Araneidae > Argiope > Argiope aurantia. The sequence goes on along the minus strand of JAPMOR010031545.1, from coordinate 880,030 downwards.
AAAGGCAGTGATGCAGCTACCAGCTATGATAAGAGTGAAATAAGCACCTAAAATATATCTGGAAACAAAAAACAAAACTTTTCAGCAGCTCGAAATTGTATTTGTTATTTATTGTTGATAATATGTATGCTGTGCTTATTTAAGTAAACTATTTAAATCAAATATTCATTTTAGATTATTTAGAAGTCGTTTGTATTTCAATCTGAAGTCGCTTGCCAATTTTGCAGTATTTCCTAGAGGTATAAAAATGTTGAATAAAGAATACTCTTTTGGAATTCATCTGTTTTTCTGTCTTTAACTTTTGTTTAAAATACAAAAATGCTAATTAATTACAAAATTTAATACTAATTAATTTAAAATACAAAATTACTAATACAGTTGAATTTTCATCAAAAGTAGCAACATGTGAAAAGAACATCACAGCACTTTCAGTTGTAGACTGGAATTCCAAAAAATAATAATTATAGGGTTATCTGGTTAGAAGATCGGCTGAAAGAGGGATGGAATGGGATGTTAAAATGAAACCAGTTTTTCGGATTTAATTAAAAGTCTATCTGAGAGGAAAATTTGGTAATTAATAGTTATAGGCATTTAAAATATTCTAGAAAGTGTGCAGCGAAAAGTTAAGATATCTTATTAAGTTAAGGATGTTAAGTTAAAAATTTTACTGTTTTAGTTTTGATTTTCGAAGTATCCGAAGTACGAAATATAGAGCATATTTCAACATCATTTTATGAATGAAATTTAAAACGTTATAAATAGAAATATTCGAATAAATCAAGTTCCACTGTAGCTTAAAACTAGATTTTTTTAAAATACTCTAATTAAATTCAATTTAAACAAATTATAACAACTTATTATTCAATAATTAATGATTATTATTCAGCATTTCCTATGAATTTACTCGTATCATACATGTCATTTACTTAATAAATTCAATGCTGAATTTCTAATATTTACATATACTTACAAAAATATCTTTGCAGAAGTTGAAATCCGAGGAAATTGCTCTTTACAAGTCAATGAATTCAAATCAAGAAGTTCCCCATATTCTCTGAGAAATGGCAGTCTATCTTTGAAAAAAAAATTACTGTTTTAATAATTTCTGTAATAATGAAATCTGAATTTTTCATTTTCGTATTTTATTTTTCTACGGAATTTTCTTTTCTAGCATAGAATTTTAGAAAATCTAAATATGTATAGAAGATTTTCTTTTCTCGTTCTAAATCAAATTGTTTCCATAGTAAATAATCAGGATGCCGAATATAATTTATTTTAAATAAGGCTTTTTACTTTCTCAGATACGTAGTATAGAGAAAGAATAGTAATGGTCAAAAAATTCGAACTAGAGATTTTGGCAAATCATCACGTTTCAGACCTATCAGGGTTCGAAAAACTCATTTTTAGAAAATGTCCGTCTATTTGTTACAAAGATAACTAAAAAATATTTTGAGCTAAATTATTGAAATGCGGTATATGGTCTTTACACCAAATTTAAAGATTTCTATCAAATTTTGAGTAAAACCTCTTCAGTGGAAGTTCGTCTGTCTCGCTGTTCGAATATAAATTAAGACGATAATTACAAAAACGAAGAGAATTATATAGATAAAATGCGGTAAATAGATTTAACATCTATTAAATTTTGAGCCAAATCCAACTACGTGTTGAGTGTTTTTCGATTTGTACTTTTAGAATAATGTCAACGCGGTGATTCAAAAACGAAATGGCTTAAATATTTCAAATTCGGTACATGATTTTTGTGGCTACAATTGTAATTATTTATCAAGTCTTTGTTTCAAGCAGTTGAGAATAACATTTCTAAAAACACAAATTTTATTCTAGGATATACTATTAACCGCATACCAGGGATTAATCACCAAATGTCATGCCAAGTAACTCATGACAGATTCAGTAAAAATGTTAAATTCTCTTCAAAAGTTAATATTTCGTACAGGGTGTCCCACAAAGTATGCAGTGTCTAATATTTACAGATTCGGATAGAACATATCAAGACGAGTATTTTGATGTATAATGATATGATTCTGGGTCCCCAAATATAGCGACACAGTGTAATTACACAAAGAACGTTAATTAATAATCCTACAGTCTGTATTCCAAATTACGATGCATACGACGACTGCACAACATGGGAGCTTTCCTAGGTGGTTATGCAAATTTGTGGCAACCAATGAGAGGAAAAGCACGCCTGTAAGTGAATATTCAAATTCCCGCAGCGGTATATATGACTAGAAATTATGTTTGATCAGAATGAGTTGCGCGTTCTTGCTAAAGAATTATTGTGTACTGTACGTAATCGGTGCGATTCTGAAATGAGCTAATATTCGATTGAGCCTCGTGTTTTCATGGCGCTGACTTATAATTGCAATCACCAGCGTCTGTGTGAAAAAATTCGGCAATTCGGAACATTTTCACCATAGACTGATCAGGTTGGATTCCATTACGAAAACAGACAATGATATAGAGTGACCACCTTATTTCCCGTATCTTCACCCACGTGACTTTTTTATGAGGATGTCTGAAAGACACGGTGTATCTCACACAGCCTTCAACATTGGACGACTTGAGAGCAGCAATTGAAACCGAGGTCAAAGAAGTTGCAACAGATGTTTTGCAGAAAACTATCGCGAACTACGATTCCTGACTTCGCCATGCCATTTGTTCGAACGGCCGACATTTCAAAAATCTTTTGTATTGAAAGTTCTCAATACATAATGTTTTTCACTTGGGTTTTCTTTTTTTTCCATTTCTTAAAGTTTTCATAAGACAAGCTTCACACCTTAATTAAACTATGAAGCTATATTTGGGAACCCCACATGTTATACATCAAAACACTCGTCTTGATGTTCTCTATCCAAATCAGTAAATAATAGACGCTGCATACCTTGTGGGACACCTTGTGTTACTATACGCCAGTGTTATGCAAGGCTTTCTCTGGCATGGCAACTTTATTAGCAAGTACGCGATAAAGATTTTGGGAGAGCTTCTCTTGCTGGTTATTAATGCCAAAATAATGTGCATTTATTCACTGGTGATTAGAGTTTCAGTATCCTTATATATAACTGAAGGATATAGCCGCAGGTGTAAATTAATGGTAATAAGGAAACTAAATGTTGTTAAAAGATATGGATTTCTGTTGTTGTTTTTGCACATCCCCAAGAACATTCGAGTTAAGCACCCTAAAGAAGTCCAATACTAACAATGGATTGTCGTTAACATCCTACCTGGAGAGGCCCAAACAAATAAGAATGTGATCAGGTAAAGCTTCTTTCTTAAAACACTTGGGACAGACTTCAAAACGCCTAGAACCCTCAGAATATTTCACAGTTCTAAGGTTCCAACTAAGAAAACGAGTAAGAGTAACCTTATCCTACCTACTACAATCAAGAGTCAGAGAAACCCCTAGACGACTATTCTTATGCCAGTGATGTACCAGTGGAACAAGCCAAATGGTGTTATTTTGGCTTTTAGCTTCCTAGAAAATTTCCATTTAGGTAAGAGTTTCAGTAGGCACAGAGGCATCACTAGCTCCGCTTTAGCCAGGGTGTCCGCAATCTTATTATCCTCGATGCCAACATGAGAGGGCACCCATTGTAGGTGGATCTGATGAGAAATTTCTGAACATGGGAAAGAGAATGATGCAAAAAATAAATAATTATGTGCCAAATGCGCGAGTTTCGTACAAGACAAGGGAACATATACCACAAGGAAGAGCATTGAAATCTTGTGGTATGAATTCTAATGTTGCAGGCCGATTTGGGATACGAGCCATTTTTTCATTTCGACTAACTGCCTTCGGCGACAAGTTGGTTTACCAGTATTAGTGGTTACTTTTTATTAGATCTCTTATGCATAACTTGAAGTTCACTATTTCCTCTCAACAAAATATTTTTAAACATTAAATTGTGACATTCATTAAACCCATACGATTTTAAGTTTTAAACCTATTTTCTTATTGTGTACAAAAATCTCACGATATCATAGTGTCATTAAGAACTTGGCAACTTTTAAATGTTTGGCTAATTTATTTCAAACAGCAAGTTTCCTTTTTCGGTAATGCAACTGCATTATCTGCTCAGTGTTTTTTCCTCCAATGTTCTGGCGTACATCAGATGTTTCTCAGCTGCATATACTGTTCAATCTCGTATTCTAAATCCCTCCGCGCTTTTGCGCATGCGCCAGAATGCGTTCATTCAGTCAAAATAGGAGTTAAAGGGAAGATGAAAAGAGGAGACGTTTACATTTAACAATAAAGTGGCTCGGTTTATACGTGAACTTAGGAGGCGTAAAAGCAGCGAACAACTCGGAATATTGTCGGGGGGGGGGGGAAATACTAATTCATAAGAAAATACTTTAGAACCTTTTTACAACAAGGAGTCTAAAGATTAAGCAATGAAAAATGAATGGGAGATTACTGTTCTTATAATTAAGTAATTCAATTACAAAATAATAATAATACTTTATGTTAAAACACTTTTTATTTGTTATTGAATTTTTTATAATATTTTGAGAATTTGATAGATAATCTCGATCACAGTTAATGATATGTAGAATATTCTTCGTGCCATTCCTGAAAAGCTCTTATGCCACTTGAATAACCAAATATGTAATCAAAATGCAATTTTCATTTAAAATAGTTATGATCAGAAACAGTGCAAGACTCACATACGTGGGGGGAAAAAACTAAAAGAAAACATATTTAATGGAGTGGAAAGTCGAGGTCAAAGAATTACTAAGAATTCCGGAAATGCGCTTAACCTTCCGCGTCTCACCACTTAGTAGGTAGAATCTTCGAAAAGGGGTAGTCTCAGGATATTGAAACGAACAATATATATTGCTAAGTGTAAAGACATGATATCAGATTTTAAGAGTATACGTTTTTTTTTTTTTTTCTTTTATTATTTCTCCTCAGAACAAAGTAAGTCGTCACTTGAAATTTTTAATAAATAAAATCTTTATATGTGTGATGTATTGTATTGTATACCTTTCGATTTAACATAAAACAATTTCAATAGAAAATATAAATAAATGTTTCCTCACAGTCTGCTCATGAAAATAATCTAGAAAAATGGCAGTATAAGAAAACTAAACTTTTTTTTAACTTACGAAGGAAACTCACTAAGTGCTTCATATCGCGTGTGATATTCAAAGAACTACACGATTCTGGCAAGCAAAGTCCTGTTTTGACTGGCAGTTGTTGCATTAACAAATGAAACTGTAAATGTAAACAAAAAAAATGCTTATAATTACAAAATGAAAGCACATATATTCATTAGTATAAGATTAAAATTCATTGAAACTCGTCTAGAAGCCTTAGAGAGAAAAAGAAAAGTTATTAAGTAAATGCAATTAGAATAAAACAAAATAATTAAAATTTACTTATTACTAACTGGTACCGGTGCGTTGCTGCCACAGAAAAAATAATTTTGGAATTATCGTTTGAAATCTGAAATAGCTACTTTGTTTAATTAGGAATGATAGAAAGAAGGATATTTATTTTCTTGTAGACAATGAAAACATTCATTGAAATTACTTGACATATAAAGGAGAAGAATAAATAATATTTATTCCATTTTTTGACTTTAGATATAATAAAACAAAGAAATAAGTTGGAAAAGTTTTACCACAATAGGATGAATAATAAGGCAACACATAAAATACGTACAAGCAAACATTTTTATATATTGGATTATGAAATTTTTTTTCAATATCTATTATCGTTATCATTTAAAAAGTTCCACGATCCATTTTTATAAAAATATAATTAAATTTGAAATGAATTTTATTCTCTTATTCACTAGTAGATGGCGTCATTCGCATGCAACAAATTTTAATTAAAATCAATCGATTAATTAATAATAAAATTTTTAAAGATATCAGAATAATGCATTATTCTGAAAAACACACCATTTTATATAATTTCAAGACAATCAAGAAACAAAAAACAAAATTGTGATTACAGAATTCTTTTATAATGAATGAAATGTATCACGTTAAACAAATTTGTGTTACAAAAATAATTCACTGTAGAAGATAGTTCTCAATACTCACATTAGAGGGCGGGGTGACATTCCAAGTGGCCACACAATATACACCATTGATGTTTGAGAGAGAGTCATTCTCCTTGGCAGTGAAATGTACATCCAAGCATTCCTTGTACTTTCCCATCCACAGGAAATTCCCAAGCAAAGTCCCGCTGGGTACTTTACCGTTGGCGTCTAGCACTGTTCATTCAAAAAAAAAAAAAAAAAAAAAATACTTATTTCAGAGAAATTTTTTCTTTGTTGTCAAATTCCTTACACAGCACTTCAAAATGATACAGAATTCATTTTTAATTTCTTGTTTACGTGGTATATAAATACAAAGTACTGTAATCGCCAAAGAATTCGACCTCGAGATTTTTTCGAACAAAGACACGTATCTGCATATTTTAAACATTTTTAAGTCCGAAAAACATTGTTTAGTTTAGTTATATTAACATTCCGTTTTAAAGCAACATTAGGACTAATATGGGACGGACCTCTAATTTTGAACGACTGTCAGATGACGGGGACGACCCTGATCTGGCATCCCCCTCTCCAAACTTCTATACCACACCAGCGGGAGGACGTTTGGCCCGACGGATTTCACGTGAACCAGACATGCTTACACGACGGTTCTTCAGTGGAATCGGGTCACGAACCTGAAACCCTCCGGCTCCGAAGACGAGACCTTACCACCAGCCGTCTGCGGCCTTTAACATATTTTTGGAATTTTATTTCCTGGAAATGAAACAACTGGCAAATGCTTTGAGGTAAACAGATGAAATTTGGTATATGGTCCTTATACTTGATTGTTAGATTTCTAGTTTTTAGATTTAATTTTTAACGCTATCCGTTCAGACTGCTCACCTATTCAAATATAACACTCGTATTACAAAACGGAGAGATAAAACTTGCTTCACAGATTTGATGTAAGATATGTGTCAAATTTCGAATGAAATCCATTAACAGGTTGACCGTCTGTACTCTTGCATGCATTCAAACGGGGTAATTTAAAAAAGCAAAGATTTAAATAAATAAATAAAACCAGCCGCCTTTGACGATCAGCTTGCTCGCCAAGATTGTTGATTTTTTAGATTATTAAACGATTAAAATGGAATAAATAGCGATGTTTAAGTTTCAGTTTATTTGATACTACTTAAAAATAGGGCTGAATGACTCTGCAACCAATTATTTTAAGCAAAATAAAAATGTATAGATTATGAAATGTAAGCGGAAGTGAAAAATCTATTTCGGAATTAATTTTTAAAAAAGTAATTTTTTATTTTAATTTTTACTTTAACAAAAGAACGTGACTGAATATTTTAATGGATGAGTTTGAATTTCATAACATTAAAAAAACAACTGAAGTGAGCATTACTCTTAGAAAGCTTCTTTCAAACCAACATGGCAAACCTTTTAACACTGTAAAATTTATTAAATGTAAAGAAAGAGACTGTATAGAAATGAAATCGATTTCATTAACAAAATAATTTTTTGAGTTTTATGATAATGAAAAAAACCTTTTTGCGACATTAATAATTTTGGAAATCATCAATTTCCAGTAGGCAAGTCATAGCGCGTATCTATAGTGATGGTTAAGCCTATTTTCACTCTCGATTATTAAACTTTCCGATTAAAGTTTATTTCTTGACTTCTTTTACATCTTCTAACTGGATGAAGTATTGGACGCACCGAGCAGCATTCATAATATAATAATTTTATTTAATTAGCGAAGTGTTGAATTAAAAGCAGCTGTAAAAACGCTGAATCAATCAGTCTGCTGAAACTTTCTTACATCAATATGTTTGCATTTCATTGCTACCATTCCGTAATAAGAACGATTCCTGTACCACGTAAATTCGAGGAAATAGATTTAATAAATGATATTGTGACAAAAATTACAGCACCATGTCCAATTTTGATTTCAATCAATTGGTAAAAATGTGTCCTAATTACATATTAGATTTTCTAATACTTATGTATTAACCATCAACAATCGCACATTACTAGTTCTTTTAATTATACACACATACTTTTATTAAGAAATATTAAAAAAAGTTTGACCTCGCCCACTGGTTATTACAATGTATTGATGATTAGTGCTGTGCTCAAATTCTTAAAATTTGAGTATATATTCTCTTGATGAACATGGACTTTGTGCTATGTTGCAAATACTCGGTAAATATACTACTTCTATTTAATTTGTCCAAATAAAGAATTCCATTCATACAGGCTCGCTAAAGAGTGTGAACGAAAGCTGTCAGCAAATTTTAAGGATTTCCATCGATTAAAAGCTAAATTATTGCCAAGAAGGATTTTCAGATAAAAGTGAGTAAATTAATCGAGAATGATTATTGAAAAATGATAAATTAATAATTGAATGATGTAACAGCGGCTAATAGTAGAAGCAACGATAAAGAACATAAATATTTAAAAAAAAATCACAAGAAAATAAAAGAATTAAAAAAAAGGTTTGAAAAACAGTCTGCTTTTGCGATGAAGTTTGATCCAAATGAAGAAAGAAGACACATATGAGAGACATTGAAAAAACTGCGTGCTGTTTACTCTGAAAGTTTTATAAATAACTAGCAGTACCCACATAGCGTTCCCCGTGGCATAACATCCAAAAAGAAAAATTAGCTTTAAACTTAAGTCGAGCCTCCAACCGAAATGACATGGGCATGTCACGCAACATCAAACAAACATAAAAATATATTTATAAATCAAAAATAACCACACAAAAAATTTTTATAGCACACATTCAGAAATATTTAGAATGTTAAAAAGGTAAAAATATGATATGTTCATAAATAAGACAATTCACTAAAAATATACAATAGAAAAGTCGTTTTAAAATTTAAAAATATATAACTAAGTCCAACTGTTCCACACTTGTTTATCAACTCTGTATAATCTGACATGAAAATAAAATTCAGCTTGCTTCATAATATTTCTTTGTAAACTATATTGGCTGGGTGATCACTTCGCTCCTCATGAGATTCATTCTGTCTCTGTGATTCAATTGAAGTGCTATTTAAAGAGAAATAGTTACTTCACTCAACAGAAGAAAGAATCTCCTTCACTAAGTGTGGACATTCTTTCTCTGATATTCGCTATCGGAGCGTTTCTTTCCTCTACATTTTCATTATCGCGCAACAAACGCAGCGTTTTGGCATTTAATGTGCTCCGGCCAAGGTTGGATTTCCTTTTTTTTTCGGGGGTGGGGGTGGGAGGGGCATAATGAAATTTGAATCGCTGTTTAAAATCATACATAAACAAAGAAATGTATTGCATATGTATACCACAGCTCTTGCTATTTGTGCATGCACAGTTTGGGATTTTCGCACATGCGCAGATAAGTCCAAAGCACAGATACTGTTGTTTACGCATGCGCGAATCGTAGTAGGAAAATAATTAAAATCGCAATTATAAAACTTTTTTATTTTGATATGACTTCAATATACTAAAACCTTCCCCAATAAATTCCCTGCAAAATGGTACAAATATCTCCAATATCAGTTATGTATTTCGAGTTTTTCTCTTTCAGGAGACTTCATTTTAATACTATGTATAGATTATATCAGCCGTTGTCATGAGCAAAATTATTTATCTTAAAAAAAAAAAATTGAACCGTCTCGCTTCTAATTAAAACAATAATTAAGATCCTTTCAGATAGTATTTGTTACATTTATTTTCTTTTATGTGGAATAATCTTTTCATTTGTATATATAATACCCAATTTTCGATTTGAACTATATCTAACCTTAAAAAGTTAACTCTGCGAAACGTAACTTGGTTTACTTTGGTTTGATTTGATTTTAGTTATGATTTACAGCAATGTAAATAAGCGGGAGGGTTCTTCAGGTTTTAATACATATATTACACAATATGGCACATTGTGTTTGTAGCATAGCGAAATGAATCGACTATATATTTTCGCATGCTTTTTTTATTGGATGACTGACTTTTAATTAATGATTTCTATGAAATTTTAATCTTTAATCTTTTTATTTGCCAAATTTAATTCATCTAGATTGTTATAGTTTTCAGTTATAATCCGCGCATGCACATAGACAAAAAATTAAAAAAACAATTTACCCGTTGAAGGATTTGGTTCAAACCTGCATAGAGAGCTACGATTCTACAAAACAAAAAATATATTAAATTCCAATTAGCTAAGTTGTGTTTCTATGCTACCGTCTTAGCATACACACAGAAAAACTTTCATTGGTTTGTTTGTTTTTTTGTTTGTTTGTGGTTTACTGGAGCAAGAACCATATTTGGTTATACTGCGCCAAGCAAACGGTAAAATCAGAGCAGATTATAAAATATAAAATCTATGATATCAACATAAAACTGGTTAAAATACAGCACTGTAAAAATTAAATTTGTGATAGTATAATATGAACATAGGTGTTAACATATGATAATGAAAACTTAATGAGAAGCAATGAGACCATGCAAAACACAAACAAACGGTAAAAAGTACTAAATGCAAAAAACTTTCATTGGAAAAGTATAGTAGACTTCGATAGAATTCTACAATCTTTATATTAATACTGTCTACAGATTCCATTTCCCTATTTTAATGCATTTCAGAATTGAATCTTCAAAGAAACAGACATAAATCTCAATTTTTTTTTAATTTTTTTTCTTGAACTTTATTTTTTTATTTTATATACAAGAAACAATAAGCTATCTACTTCTTAGTAATACAATCACGTTTTTGTATTCTTTTTCTCATTTCTACATGTTGCGAAGTTTACAGAGTTTTGTTTAGTTTAGTTATATTAACTTCTCGTTTTAAAGCAACACAAGAAATATTTTGGAACGGACCTCGTAATTCTGAGCCGTGGTCAGACGAAAACGGCGACACTTGAGATGGCACCCCTTCACCAAACTTCCACATCCCACCAACGGGAGGACGTTTGCGCCCGACGGATTTAACGTGCACCAGACCCTCCTACACGACAGTTCTTCGGTGGAATCAGGTATCGAACCTAAAACCCAGGCTCCGAAGCCGAAACTTTACCACCAGGCCACTGCGGCCCGCGAAGTTTAGAGAGAATTTAGCAACATGCAATTCTACGGAAAAAAATATAAAAAACGATGCTATTTAAAAGCAAGGAACTATATCAACTAAATAACTTTGATCTTAAGAGAAAGGATCTTTATTTTTAATGCTTATGGATAGCATTTATTTCGCCATGAGCGTCCAAATAGATTGAAACAGAATAATACCAGCCGTAGTGGTCTCCCCAAAATTTTCTCGCATACTCTCCAATACATTTTTTATTGCCCTTCTGTCGCATAAAACTGTGGACCTTAAGTAAGTCTGCGAATATCTAGCACGGTATTTATGAACGGTAACCACAAAATATATATCTTTAACGTGAATCTAGCATTTCACAGAATCTAAGTATATTTTGGAGGCCTTTTTGTCGATCGACACACCAAGATTTGACGCAGAATTACAGTTGTTGTCACAAGATCACGTATCGATTTAGTTTAATTTAGTTATATTAACGTCCCGTTTTAAAGCAACACTAGGAGTATTTTGGGACTGACGTCGTAATTTTGAGCCGCGGTCAGATGAGGAGAACGACACCTAAGCTGGCACCCACCACTACAAGCTTTCCCACCATACCAGCGGGAAGGCGTTTGGCCCAGCCAAATTTTACATGTACCAGACCTGTTTGCATGATGGTACTTCTATGGAATTGGGTTCTGAAGTCGAGAACTTACCACCAGATCACGTATCGAATATATTGATTTAAGTAATCACGTTTATGAATTCCTGCATACACGCAAAAATACAGGTAGACAAACGGTCAGCCATTTGATAAAAATCTATATTTTAGGCGCTAAATCAGTGAGCCAAATTTTACCTATCAGACTTTTTAGATTTTGTAGTTATGAAGTTCACTTCTTATTGCCAAACAGACTGACTTCCTATCACTGGATTTCATTGAAAACTTGAAACAAATCTACAAACTTGGACGTAATTCCATATATTAAATTTCAGCCGTTCTATTCAAAGTTTTTTTGAGTTAACTACAAAATGCTAAAAATGGCATACATACAAACAATCATACATACATAATGCAAAAAATGGACTTTTAGACTCAAGGAGGTCTGAAGCATGGAGATTAGTCAAACTCTAGAGTAAAAATTTTTTTGACGATCACAATGCTTCCTCTATATTTCGTATCCGGGAAAATAAATAAATAAAACCCTTTAAAAAATGAGTGGGAGAAAATAATAGCTTTTTGGTCAAAGATTTCCATTAAAACTTATTCCATAATCTTGAAACATGCGTTAATGTTATATTCGCGTTTCGTTAGTCGGCAGATGAAAACGGATTGCATTGATTGATTTGAAAAAGCTTTTTGAAATAAATACTCACTTCAGTGCGGATTCTATTAATTATAATAAAGAACTTGTTTACAAATATTTTGGTAGAATTATTGGTTGGCAGTTATCAAAAATGCAGTAGTCATGCTAGAGCTGGAGAATGCGGCTCTGAACATATATGTAAATAATATAGCTCATGATGATATTGCGATGGTTATATACACAAAGCAAAACTAAATCATCGAATTGGGACATTGAAAGCGATATACCTAAGTGCTGCTCTAAAAAGCAAACATAGCTAGAAAGCTGGCGTGAACAGTGTTAAGTTAGAAAAGCTGCCACTTAAAATTAATCGCATTGAGCAAAACGAGCATTATAAAAAACTGACTTATGAAACTGAAGTACTCTAATCGTAGCCTAATAGCTAATTTCTAATCTGCTAGAAATAGTTATATATTTCCAATCAGAAAACATGCTTAAATGACAAACAATTATATTTTATGTTGTTTAATTAATAAATGGATTACTGATAAAAATAAGATGTTCAAATTTTTATGCATTCATATTTAGTAAAATATATTTAGTGTTCTTATATTTCAAACAAAGAAGTTCTACTCTGCTGAGGCCAAAATTTGCCGATTTATGAAGTTTTCGATTTCAATATTTGAGGGAAATTAGCAGCAGGGAGAGGATCTTTCGGCCACTTAAATGATCTAAAATAGTGATATTCATAATTCCATCAATTTTAGTCGCAGAATCATGGCATCTTCACTTCTTCTTAAAAATGCTATGATGTCAAAATTATTTTATTAAAAATAATTGATAGGACCAAGAAATTTTAAAAATTTAAATTTCGTAATTTCACTATTTATTTATTACATAAAATATAATTCTTTACAACACCAAGGTATTTTTCCAATAAGAAATATATGCTTAATCATTTAAAAATTATCTATTGAGACACAAAAATGGAGAACCTGTATATACTTAAATTAAAATAATCCCGTTGCTTGTTCGTTTCTGTCTTATATTAATGAGAATTAACTATGCACGTTGGACATATTTACTAATTGGTTTCCGAAATTCCTTATAAATACACACTTTTAATGCCACATTAACCAAAACTTGATTCAGGTTTGCAATCAAATGCATGCATTTGTAAAAATCATAAATCAAAATTCACTCATCTAGGTTATGGCATTTTTATTTTCTCGTATACGAAGTATAGAGAAAATATTATAATCTTTAAAAAATTCAAACTCCAGATTTGACGAAATCTCCACGACAACTTTCCTAAGTTCGAAAAACTCATTCTTGGCATTATGTCTGTCTGTCAGTACGATAACTCAAGAACGTTTTGAACTAGATGGCTGAAATATATACGGAATTACGACCAAATTTGTACATTTTCCCATATTCTCAACGAAATTTATTTACAGGGAGTCTGTTTGCCAAGCTGTTGCAAGCGCACTCGGTAATTCCAAAACGCAAAGAGCTAGGTAAATAAAATTTGGTACACAAGTTTAGCATCTAAAATATGGATTCTTATCAAATTTTGAACAAATACGTCAAAGGGTTGACCGTCTCTCCGTCTGAAATTTCGTATGCATGTAAACGCAATAACTCATTAACTTAAATCAATAAAATTCGATATGTTATCTTGTGACTACAACTATAGTTTGGTATCAAATTTTGGTCTCAATCGGTTAAAAAATCGGCAAAATATATTCAGTATAAAATATATATTCAATTCATGATAAATTCAGTAAAAATGCAAGATTCAAGCCAAAGATCTGTATTTCGTAACTGTAGTTCACCAATACTATGCAAAGTATTAAAACCCTTACCTAAAGTCCATAATTTTATATGGAAGAAGGAGAATAAGACCTTCATTGGAGAGAATGCGAGAAAATTTCAAGGAGATCACTCCTTCTGAGTGAGCAATAGTTTTGACGGATTGATATGTATCCAACCCATTGATAAATTTAGTTTAAAATAAGAAAAATCTACTTTTTTAGTAGTAAAATAAATTGGCAAATTTCATTCAACTATTGGAGTTTGAGTCATAAGTACACGGACGAAGATATGGGCTGCGGCGTTGAAGAGTTTTGTCCTTTATTTACAATTTGAAATTTTTGAATGAAAACCCCATATTATATTTCATCATTTAATTAGTCGCGTTAAAAGAGTAATTATGTTCACATAAACATTTCAAAATCTTTTTTCGTGAGCTATTCAAATTGTTTTTCTAAAGGAATTTCCGGTACTAAAAAAAATGAATTGCTCTTGAACTTAAATGTTAACTTAATGCTTATCATTGAATAATAAAATAAAGCGAGTAAAAATAATTAAAAGAAAAATTTCCAATTTGTAGAGGAGTCGAATCGTTTAGAAATATAGATTATGGAAATATTAAACAAAAAAATTATTGATACCAATATTAAGTCATTTGAATTAATAAACCAATAGTAAAATATGTTGGGCATCAAAGTCATTAAATGTATTTCACAAAACCTTTTTTACAAATCATATTCAATGACGAAATAATTCTAAATTACAGAATAGATTCTTTTATACGGAAATTGCTTAAGAATCTAGTTTAAACTGATTTTAGCATTGATGTAAAAAACATTTTATGTATATATATATATATAATTAGTAATAACAGAAAGAGTAAAAGAAGAAAGAATAAAAGTATATTTAAAATAACAGAAATAATTTCTTAATACCAAAAAATTTAGAATAAATCATAGTAAACTATTTTATTTCAAGAAAACAATGCATAAATATTAAAGGAAAAAACCAAAATTATTCAGAAAGAACTTAAATTAATAATAAAGAATTAAATTAATAATGGATTAAACATTCTTATTACTTTTTAATTAGATAAGACTATTATTTAAAACTAAATCAAAATTGGTCAATAATTCATAAACTTTGAAATTTGATATTTTACTTGATATTTGATTTGAAAACTTTTTTGATATTTGACAAAACTTTGAAAATCGATAGTAGAAAACAACAGATATATAGTAGAAAGAAAATTACTCTAAATTTTAGTTTGACAATTCTCAAAGATTATTATATATTATGTGATAAAAAGTATTTAATGTAATAAAATAATTTCTTAATAAAATCGTTTGTAATTACTCACATAAAAATAAGTTTCATTATCTAGATTACACAATAATTTGTTCTAATAAAGGAGTAAGATCTTTTTAAAAAAATTTTACACTTACTTTGAATTGCCCATTTTGATTTCAAGTGATGAAAAATATACTTGACATCATCAAAGCATCTGGCTTGAGCATCTGACAAAAACTCATATCTTTCCTTCGGAAATTCATGGATATCAAAATATTTAGATGCGTTCTGATATAATTTTTCGAAGTATTCATTCCATGGATCAAAAAAATTTAAAGATGACGATTCGTTATTTCTTTCAAGATCTACGAGATCTTTATTTGGCGTGGAATCTACACTACTATTAGCTGCAAATATGTACAAGATGAAATAAAATATTGAGCATTTCATGACTAGTAAATATCGAAATTAAACTAAAACCAATATCAAGACTTTCCAATTTTAGCACCACTTTCCGCAAAGCAGAGTTTTGAAATAAAAGCGCCGTCGAAAACTTCAACCCAACCTTTTGAATAAATGAAAGGACGTAGAAGGAAATAAAAACAAAAGACGTGCGAAAGGAGGGAGGGGAAGGGGGTCAAACTAACACGTGTAGAACCTTCGTCTGATTATAAAAGTCATTCGAATCTTCAGTCTTGGTAATCTCAAAGAGAGTCTTTGAAAGAACATATCAAGAGAAGGAAGTTTCATGTTCTTTGCGGTTTCAAGACTGTCAAATTAGAGGAAAATGAAAAGTAGAATAGACTTTTTAGATTTTATTCGCGTTTGGCCAAGAATGTGGTACCACTTCCCATTGAGAAGCAGTAACTGAATCATAATCAGAAGACTAAAACACAAAATTCTAACTTTCATAATTAAAAATAAAATATCATCTTTATTAACCTAAGAATGTTTAAGCCATTGAAATATTATTAATTTAAGTTCTTTCTGATTAATTTTGACCACCATTATTAACCTTAACCATCATTATTAACCGTAACCAGTGGAGCAGCTCTGGATCATTTTCTTGCATGCGTACTTTACACTTAAAACACATCTAAGTAGATGACATTTTCTTGTATGCATACTTTAAGCTTAAAACACATGCAATATGTATGGGAATAATACATTTGTAAGGGGGAAGTAAGGACTGAATCATACTCAGAAGACAAAAACACAGAATTCTAAGGTTCATCATTAAAAAAATATGATTAACATTATTAACTTTAACCTATGGAGTCGTAACGGGGACATTTTCATGTATGCATACTCTACACTTAAAACACATGTAATATGTATAGGACATTTTCTTGTATGCATACTTTACGCTTAAAACACATGTAATATGTATGGGAATAAAACACTTGTATGGGAAGAAATGACTGAATCATAATCTGAAGACAGAAACACAGAATTCTAAGGTTCATCATTCAAAAATATGATTAACATTATTAAGTTTAATCTATGGAGTCGTAACGGGGACATTTTCTTGTATGCATACTTTACGCTTAAAACATATGTAATATGTATGGGCAGAAAACAATTGCATGGGAAGAAATAACAATGCGTGATCCTTATACCAAATGTGCCGATTTCTATCAAATTGAGAGCGAAATCCATTCAGACAAAGTCTGTCTATCAAGCTTCCCGAATGTAAGTTAACACGGTAACTCCGAAAGGAAGAGAAAATTTGGTGCACAAATTTACTATTTAAAATCCGGATGAAGGATTATAAACGCGATAGTTCAAAAATCTAATAACTTAGGTAAATGAAATTTGGTTTCCAGTTTTAGAGAATAAAATATAGATTTTTTTTTATATAAATTTGGGACCAAATACGTCAAGAAGTTGACTGTCTGTCGGTCTCTACTTTCACAAGAATTTAAACGTGATCACTCAAAATCGTAATGACTTAAACATATGAAATTTCGTATGAGATCGTGTATCTTTAATTGCAGTTTTGTATCAAATTTCGATTTCAGTTTGTTAATAAAAAAGTTGTTTAATATATATATTCTGTTTTCTTGTATTTGCGTATAAAACGCATACCAGTAATTTATCGCCAAGATTTCTTTCATAAGTATTGTTCACCAATAACATGCAGTTAATAATAAACAAGTACATTTATTATAAAGTATGCCAGAAAGTTAAAGGTAGATCACTACTGTTGATTTCAATTAATAATCAAAATTGGTACTTGCAATCTTTAATAAAGCCTGTATGTATTGTTTGATAATCAGAGGAAGTGGTCTATTCAAAATTTATTCACATACTCATTCATAAAAGTGTAATCTCCAAGCATAAAATTTTAGAACCTGGACAAAGTTGTGGACGTCGTGAGTGCTCAGATTTTCATTTTCAAGGTGCCACCCGTAAGTGTTCTGTTTTCCTTGTATAATGTAGAAAACCATGCGCATCTTTGAACTGTTTTATTATTATTATTATTTTCTTCACCAGATTAGAGTAAAAGTTTGTCTCATAACTATAATAATAGTAACTAGATTACATATTCAATTTCATTCATCTACGTCATTGCATTTTTTTTAAAAATTATTGCGTTTATATGCATGAAAATCTACAGACCGGAAGATGATCAAATCCTTGCTGACTTTAGTTCAAAATTAGATACAAATCTACAACCTACACTTTAAATAGTAAATCTGTGAACCAAATTTTATTGGTCTAATTTTTTAAATTTTGTACTTATCGTATTCATTCGTACTTGGACAGCCAGAAGAACATATTTCCTTTCCATGGATTTCCTTCAAAATTTAATGGATACCTCAGATTTTAATGTTAAGACCGCACACCAAATTTCACACGTCTAGCTCAAAGTGTTTTGTAGTTATCGGATTCGTAGATAAACAGAGCAATAAACAGGCAGGCATAATTCCAAAAATATATGATGATAGAAAATACGGAATGATGGAGATTCACCAAAATCTCAGATTCGAATTTCTTGACAATTATGAATGTTTGTATACTTCCTAAGTAAGAAAGTAAAAAAAAAAAAAAAAAAAAAAAAATTGCACTATATGTGTTTTAAGTATGCAATCTAATATCTCCTTAGTGGTACCTTCAGAGCTGCGGTGGCCTAGTGGTAAGGTCTTAGCTTCGGAACCAGGGGGTTTCAGGTTTGTCACCCGATTCCACTGAAGAACCGTCGTTTAAGCAGATCTGGTGCACATTAAATCCGTCCAGACCAAACGTCCTTCCGCTGGTGGGGCGTGGAAAGGGAGTGCCAGCTCAGGTGTCGTCATCATCATCTGACGGCGGCTCAAAATTGCGAGGTCCGTCCCCAAATAGCCCTAGCGTTGCTTTAAAAGGGGACGTTAATATAAATAAACTAAACTTAGCGGTACATTTAGAACACTGATGGTTAAATTTTGCTTACTAAATTTAAAAAAACTGTATTCCCTGACAAACTCAAAGATAATTATTTGCTGTATGAAAAGTATATATATATATTACCCAATTAATATCGCAGTGCATTAAATACTCTATTTTCATTCCTTTAAATAACTTCATCTTAGATGCTGCGTAAAAATAGAATCAATCTTTTCCGCTTAAAAAGAAGAGAAGTTCA